>CM068585.1:39474000-39479000 GCA_035048485.1 Pteria penguin | reverse complement strand
TATGTTCTTGTGGGTCATTGATTGATTGAACTGTTGACATCCATAAGGGAAACTGAAGTGCAAGATCCCAGTAAGAATATACATTTATGCGAGGGCAAATTAAAATGGACAGTTTGTTTAAATTTGTCTGTAGGTTATATTAAAATACATAAATCAAACCATTTATTGTAAAGTACACTTAACGTCCACAGAGTCTAGAGTTATACATCCTACTACACAAAGATGAGAACCAAGTTCGTTTTAAGCTATTTAAGAAAATCCAAACACCAAACCCAAAAAACCAAACCGTACATATCATTTAATCGTATCATTTGATCAATGATATCTAAATCTACCTAATGAAACCTTACCGTTTGAACTTGTTCAGGGGTCCTCTGTTCTGAAGGCAAACATAAGATGCTTTTCACTTCATTACTAACGTTAATCTGTGAATAAAGGTGTGGATTTGAGTCAATGCAGTGAATATGATATACCATTTCTATAAGTTGAAACCTTACACAGTATAAGTAGTAGTAGTAGTAGTAGTGTATTAAAGTTGTAGTAGTAGTAGTAGTGTAATAAAGTAGTAGTAGTAGTAGTAGTAGTAGTAGTAGTAGTACTAGTAGCAAAAGTAGTAGTAGTAGTAGTAGTAGTAGTAGTAGTAGTAGTGTATCAAAGTAGTAGTAGTAGTAATAGTAGTCGTTGTTGTTGTAGTAGGTAGGTAGGTAGGTAGGTAGGTAGGTAGGTAGACGTATTAAAGTAGTAGTAGTAGTAGTAGTAGTAGTAGTAGTGGTTGTAGTAGTGTATTAAAGTAGTAGTAGTAGTAGTAGTAGTAGTGTATCAAAGTAGTAGTAGTAGTAATAGTAGTCGTTGTTGTTGTTGTAGTAGGTAGGTAGGTAGGTAGACGTATTAAAGTAGTAGTAGTAGTAGTAGTAGTAGTGGTAGTAGTAGTAGTATAGTAGTAGTAGTAGTAGAATGAAATATCAGTTCTGTGCTGTGAAACACCACCCCCCCCCCCCCCAAAAACAAAAAAAACAAACAAAACAAAACAAAAACAAACACAAAAAAACATTTTGATGGGCATGTCAGGTGTAGTGATTAAGCGTTTGGCTAGCGCGGTGTAGGCGATCCAGGTTCGATTCCCGGATTATTACACTGTTAAATAATTTTAAAGAGGTTGGTTACCTTATGCTTCCATGTCTCAACATGGCTGAAATATTGTTGAAAAGCGACATAAAACACCAATCAATCCACCAACTAATTTACTTTTTTGCCCTGAACAATTCTATTTATCTTTTATATGATATACCTACAACTACCTCTTTATGCTCTATGTTATGTACCTACCCCTTTTATGTTTTATATTATATACCTACCTCTTTATATTTTATGTTATGTACCTACCTCTTTATGTTTTATGATATGTACCTACCTATTTATATTTTATGTTATATACCTACCTCTTTATGTTTTACGTTATGTACCTACCTCTTTATGTTTTATGTTATATACCTACCTCTTTATGTTTTATGTTATGTACCTACCTCTTTATGTTTTATGTTATGTACCTACCTCTTTATGTTTTATGTTATATACCTACCTCTTTATGTTTTACGTTATGTACCTACCTCTTTATGTGTTACGTTATATACCTACCTCTTTATGTTTTACGTTATATACCTACCTCTTTATGTTTTACGTTATGTACCTACCTCTTTATGTGTTACGTTATATACCTACCTCTTTATGTTTTATATTATGTACCTCCCTCTTTATGTTTTATATTATATACCTACCTCTTTATGTTTTATGTTATATACCTACCTCTTTATGTTTTACGTTATGTACCTACCTCTTTATGTTTTATGTTATATACCTACCTCTTTATGTTTTATGTTATATACCTACCTCTTTATGTTTTATTTTATATACCTACCTCTTTATGTTTTACGTTATGTACCTACCTTTTTTTGTTTTGTTATATACCTACCTCTTTTTTAGCTTTATAATAGTTAGGATCAAACGAGAGACCAGAGTTTTTCAATGCCGAAGACTCCTCTGTCTCCCCCGCTATGTCCATGAATGTTTTCATTCCCTCACTCGGATCTCTGCAAACCATTAAACAATGACATCAAAACTTATTACATGTTTATACATATGTTTATGATAAAAACAGGGACAAAGGACGAGGGGAGCAAAGCATGTGTCCCCATCTTCTGCTCCCCAACACCCACACACTATCTATCGTGAAAAGGGGGGTATGAGCCTCTTGTTCGAGAAATAATTATTACATACATGTATAAGCATGAATGTTTATCACAAATATTTTTTTTAAAAATGTGATTTTATTTATTTATTATTCTTTTTTTATTATTCTTGTAATCTATTTATTATTTGTTTACTTATTATTTTTTGAGGGGTGGGGTGGGGGTTCCTTGTCTGTTTTCATTTGCTTTTCTTTTTTGTTTTCGTTGATTATAAACTGACAGTTACAAGTTCTGCCCCTCCACTTTTTCAGACTCACCTACTCAAGGTTTAAAACAGACAGCTAAAGAAAGCATAATGATTTCGCGATACTTACGATCCGCCTGCGGAAGACGACAGTTTGAGAATTATCTTCACCCAAAATATACAGCGCTTGAATTTCTCTCGTAACTGAAATAAATGCCGGGAAGAAATCAAATTAGTAAATTTACGCTGGACTACAAAATGATGATGTTTAAATAGAGAAGTATAGTATATGCGGATCTATAAATTTTTGAAAAGAGTGTGTGTGTGTGTGTGGGGGGGGGGGGGGGGGGGGGGGGTTGGCAGTCTCCCATGACTAATGTTTTGAGCTATTCGATCTGGAAAGGGGTTGCATCCCTAAAAATGATCAAAAATGACCTTTTTGGTGAAATTTTCCGATCAGAGGAATCCGTCAATGTATAACATGTATCATTTTCAACCTCAAACTACACGTTCCCTTTAACGTAAGACCTTCTGTATCACATAATATCTCTAAGATTTCCTCTAATGGTAAAGAAAAATAAATATCGTGAACGTGTTGTAAGCATTCACCAAAGGAAAGGTAAAAAGTGGCCATCTAATGCAGGTGACCTTTTTTTACCGATTGATATTGAAAGTTTTGTTTTGTTTTTGGTTTGTTTGTTTGTTTGTTTGTTTGTTTGTTTTGAAAGGTAGTTGATAAGGACAGGTAATTACTTAATCCAGATTTGGCTGTGCATGCACTACTTTAGTATGATGTTGTCTAATTTGAAAAATAAATAGGATATTTAAAAAAGCATATTGAGTATCGTCGCTTCCGATAAAGCAATTAGAAATCTAAAGATAAAAAAAGGATGGCGCCATTGGGGTCTAAGACTTACATTATCACGTGAAGGTAGAATGAAAAGCATTCCATCCGTACACGTAAATGAATGTATAACTATAACCGAAGACTCTGGGCTCGAGTGTCGTCTGGTTCTCCGACATATTTTGAGTGAAGAAACATGCACGGCAGAGATAACAAACCGAATGTTTAAATCAAATGCGTAAACATGTATATCATACACATTTACATACAGACATCATTATTCACTCTATATCATATCACAGCTTCAACTGCACATATATATGATATATATATATAATATATATATGATATATATATAATATATATGGTAGTTGTTATGTTCTTACCTTTTTGCGTCTGATTTCCTTGGAAATCTGTGTTTGACGGGCGTGTTTTACGGACACTGATGACCTCCCAGTGGACATGGGTGACCCTTGGCTACTTTTCCTCCTCCCTGAGGTGGGAGACATGCTCATTTTACTGTCGTCCGTGAAGATTTCCATCTCGGATCTATCCAGCGACACGGGACTATAAGTGTCTCCTGTTCTATCTAGTGTAATGGTGGGTGACTCAGTTCCACTATCTTTACTTATTTTTCTAGTTTTTTCTTCTTCCTTTGGCACTGAAACATCTTTTTTAACGTCTTCGGAAACTTTCTCTGCTTTATCATCTTTCTCTTTCGCCTTTGATTCAGTATCATCCTTTATTTCGATTACAATTTCTTTTTCAGGAGGTTCTACCTCCTCCTCGCTTTCTTCTTCTTCCTCTTCATCTACGAATCCCTTTAACAAATGACGATAACGTGCAAATAAGTCAAAACCACTTTTCTTTTTCTTTACAACCTCTACATTCTGTGATTCACGTTCTTGTTTCTGTTTCGCAAAATTGAATTTTTGAATCGCTTGTAAATTCCCGCCTGTGTAGTTTTCCGGTCTGGAATAAAAATCCAAATCCGTTTCCGGTGGTTCGCTCATCTTCCCATGAATTTGTACCCAATTCTACATTATTTCCTATAACAATTCGTTTCACTGTAACTTCACGTTTAGCTTATCTGAAATTGAAAGAAATATGTAAGCCATAATAAGTTTTAAGTCATATATCGATAATGAAAATACTGATACTGACAAAAATCGTTTTTCTAAAAAAAATTATACGGATACATCTGTAAGAGTCGAAAAACACTTCACTAGAATTCTTTACTGTGTTCAAAATGCCATCAATAACAATATTCGGGTCGTACGGCATGATTTTGTTATCTATAATACCTTCATTTAATGTGATCAAGGTGTGTATTAAGGGGTGAAAACTCCCTCTCTAAAATACCATTAGAGATAAAAAGTTCATGCAGCTCACATAAAACTTGGTCTTTACTGTTTAGCAATTATCTGCTTAAATGCTTTAAGATCCAATCGATCTCCGACTACTGCGTAATAAATCGTATGGAAAACGAGGTGCCATAAATCTACTGACGTTATTAAGTGGAGATGATTTGAAGGGTAGGTTTTTATTAATATCCACAGCTTCTGGTTGATAGAATACCAAAGATAACCAAATCCAGTTATTTCAGATCAATAACCAAAGGTCAGAAACACCACGACCAAATACTTCAGATTAATAACCCAAAGTCAAAGGTGAAAAAATGAAACGTTATTGTCAGTGTTTATTGGGTCTTTTCGTTATACAGAGT
>CM068585.1:36197619-36275119 GCA_035048485.1 Pteria penguin | reverse complement strand
GAGGTTTTCATGATTCCATCTTATGTACACAGTATTGAATTTCTGTGACAATAATTATAGCTAGTCAGATAAGGGAAGTTTGGGAATTCCAGGTGTCTGGATAAAGCTGGTTCTGTCATTTATCACAATGTTTCACCGGGCTTCAACCACACGCTGTTTGATACAAATTTTTAGAAATATTCGTATGATTGGTGTCATTCTTGGCAACTTTTGGTATTTCCCCTTAATCTGGTTAGACTGACTCTTGTAATGCCGTGTTATGCTTACTTCTATGTTAAAGTATACATTTGTAAATTCCTAAGTGAACACGTTCAGCAGTACATGGAACTGATGTATGTTTCAGGGATATAGATTTTTAAATGTTGAAACGAACAATATTTGGTGGGTGTCCGAATAAGAATGCATATTACATAGTAAATATGCCAACAACACCAAACACTAGCAACATACGTTTGGAATGTGTTTATCAATGTAGATCCATGGGCTGAGCTTGTGCACATGTACTTTTAATATATCTTAGAACACTCTGCAGCTTGCTCTGTGTGATACAGAAATTACACAAAATAAAAGCCTTTGAATCCCGGGTAATACAGAGAGACGAAACATCACTCTCTAGTGAAAGGGAATCGCAAATGCACAAATCATTACGTAACATTTTGAAGAATATTTCAAAAACTACATACAAAACATCAAAGGTGTCCTAGATAAATCATTTAACTTCTATATAGTTTGGGTTCTCTATGGTGACGATTGGGCATAGCTGCAATGTAGGCGGAAAGTTTAAATGCCTAGTCGATATTTCGTTTATAGGCACTATGTGCAAGCAGTTTCCTGAATGAAAAATTTCTATTTTAATGTTTGAAAAACAATCCTTTATATGGACGATTTCCAATGAAGTCCTTACGACCAAAGTGCCACCTCTGTTTACTTTCATAATATTTATTATATAATGTCTCATTCAGTAAAGAAGTAAACGCTTCCTCACTTATATGATTTTGTATCTGTCCTTGGACTTTGAGAATGATTAACGGTTTGGTACTTGTTCGATATTGATCTCGAGCTCAGACTTTATGACAGTATAAAATTGTTTGCAAAATTACACATTTCTTACACTACTCACAGAAAAAATGATTATGACAACATAATACAATATGTATCATATAGATATTCTGTCTTTATACAATATTATGTGCTTGAGGTATCCCTGAGCTATGTCACAATTTCTTATCCTTCAGCGTATAAGAAATATTAGAAGCGCAGATCTCGCATTTATCTAACCACACGGTTATATAATTTTAAAATTTTACTAACCGTTTCAGAGCTTCAAATTAATGGTTTTAGCATATCAATGCTTTTGCAAAACTCGCATTAGATCATACATTTGGAATGTGGTGACCAATGTAGAACTCGTATTAATAGATCAATCAAGATGTCATTTCTTTTGACATTTATACAAATAATATGCAACACTAAGCATTTCAAAATGTGCTTTGTAAAACGTTAACTTTGCCTGATCTATTTTAATTTGACAATGTTATATTGCCCTGCATATGTGAAACACATTTCAGTCACAAAGTAGCATTTATCTGAGTATCAAAAGTTTCCTTTCACACAAATATCTCATTACTTTCCCATCCTATACCGCTTTGTATACTGTTGCTTTCTTTCACGCTAACTCTTTTTTCCCTTATACCCAATTATGACTTTCTAATTTCTTTAAATTAAATATATACACCTGATGTCCTTCTGTACACTCTATAGCAGGAGCACTTCAGCTCTTTCCATTGTATCCCGCACATGTTAAGAATGTTGATATTAGCATACCAGTTATCAAGTCATTCAATCTGTAAAGAATTGCAACAGATGGCGAAAACAGAAAATAGATGCATCTTGTCGTTACGGCGGATATGTACATATGTAAATCTTAAATCGGAATGGTGTGTGAAAGCGAGTCTGTAATCCGGAATCAGTTGTGATTGTTGGCAATGCTCTGAACAACTACTTTTAGAATATCTAGAAAAAAATTCATTGAGTACGAACCAGAATCATTCAGCAGGTCGTGAAGAGCTATCAGATTGGTCAGGATGTATTGATCTAATAAAGGAGAAGTGGAATGTGAGTGAACGTATTTTTCATACAAAGGTGGTAGTGATTTATATTAATTTATACCTCTGACTTTCTTTTAATATGTTATAAACTAATGATCAAGATGTTGAATACCATATATTTGTTTTAGGATTATGTATTATTGCAAGTGAACTGCATGTGCATAATATTTTAAATTACCCTTGATTGCGCACTGTAAACGAATGAAATGATATTGCAAATCCATGGCCTAGTGGATACATCTGCAGTATTAAACATGTTGCGCATATTCAATCAATTAAATGTGTTACACGTATTCAATCAACTGTGTTATTTTGCATTATTAACGGAAAAATGATCGACTATCTATAACCTTGCAGATATTTCTGAATTTTTAAAGCGAGACTTTATGAATTAATAATATTTGGATTTTCTTTCCTTTTTACTTATTTCATAAAACAATTGTTTGCCTTTATTTGATCAGCTCTCATACTTATATCGGACTGCGATTTGATCGCTCATCTCGTTTTCTCCTACAAAATATCTAGACGAGTGAAATAAACTTCACATGCATGCAGCCATTGTGTTCTGGCCTTGTAATGATGGAGAACCGATAGAACAATAGTGATGAGACTCTGTTGGGATTTTGATGGTACGATACAGCAAAGCCAGAATATCAGTTTCTGACTGTTATCACAGTGAAATGGCGTTTTGTGGGCGTCGATATGAAAGCATCAGTATTAATAAATAATATATCGAGGAACGAAGAGTTTTCGCTGTCAACACAGAGATTATAAAAGTTATATGACGGAAGTGAACAATTCAGTTATTAACTATAAGCATGAACAAACTCTGTAGTTTGGACAGTGATAACAGGTTGAGAGTGATTTTTAAGTTGCCAAAATTTCACTCTGGAGACTGATGATGAAGTCAGATCTATGTAAGTAACATCAGTGTATTGGGGAAATTGTTTATAGACAATAATACATGTTTATTACTATGCTCTTATTCGAAAACCATAATGAGCACTGGGGTTTTGGAATAGACGAGGAAATACAATAATGATAATACATAGGAATTTTTAGTGTAAAAATTTTGCGATGGACTTTCAGCTTTTAGAAATTTTTAAGAATATTCACATCTAAATTAACATAATGCGAAATAAGACACTGTTTAGAAAAATGTATATGGAAAACTTTGTTTGTTAATGTAGGAAAAGTATTTGAGCCGACAAATATGAGGTTATTGTGGTTATTACAACAGGTGTAATTACAGGTTTGACAGGAATTTGAATACATTGCAAAGAAAGTAATAATTGAAGTACATAAGGAGTAGAATGAGTAGTTTTCATTCTTGTTACTCAAAACCACAAAAGTTCCAAATACGTGTTTCAAGATAAATAACACGGATATATATCTGTTCCCTAGACATTCTCTACCAGACAACTTTTACAGTAACAGAGACTCATTTTAATGCAATGTATTTTGTATATACTCTCATGCAGTTTTGACACGGTTATATGTCTTTGATTAAAACCATATATAAAAAATTAAGATCACTAGATTTTCAAGTCAGCTTTGATTTTGATACCATCTATGGTATAGTTTGTTGAGCAATTAGATTAATTCACAAATTGAAAAGAATTCTGACTCCACATATGACATCATTCATAGAGTGTAGATCTATGACAATTTTCTGTGTAAGCATGCATATGCAGACTATGGAAGCCCATTTAGGACCTATCAAAACTATTTTTGACTTTGATATAACGAATTCTTGAATTTGTTAAAACGGATCGTATTTGTTTTAACAAATTCGAGGAATTCGTGATAACGAACTAAATCTGTTTTAACAAATTTGAGGAATTCGATATAACGTGTTAAATCTGTTATAATAAATTTGTTGAATTCGTTTTAACAGATTTTGAAATTCGTTTTAAGAAATAAAATTTGAAATGACAAATTATTAAATTCATATATTCCTCAGATTTGTTATAACAGATTTAATACGTTATAACGAATTCCTCAAATTTGTTAAATTGAATGTTATCCGTTTTAACAAATTCAAGAATTCGTTAAAAGGAATTTAATCCGTTTTAACAAATTCCAGAATTCGTTATATCAAATTCAAAAATAGTTTTGATAGGTCCTAGATGGGCTTCCGTAGCAGACAGAGAAGAGATTTACAAAATATTGTTCTACTGTATTTGCAGATATGCTGCAGTTGTAGGACCGACTTAGGACGGTCATTTAATTGTTATTAAGACACAGTTACTAACCTTAATCATTATCATGTGTTTCATTAATTAAGATTATGTGTTTCAATTAATTAAAACAATGCTTTTCTTAAGGATAATTGTATCAAGAAGATGAGTCAGATATCTTCCGTGTCTCTTCAGAAACGAGATACAGTTATTTTCAGCATGAATTTGTAACTTTCATTTCAGACTGTCACACATGTAACAGAGAATAGAGTTTATGAGATTTTATTCCATGGTCTGTCGTTAGAAATGCTGACAGCATTACATCTGTTTTCCATAATCACGCTACTGGGAACCATTGAACTTCGTAGGGATACTCCACAGGAGACAACGTATACGAGGTAAGGTTGGCTGATTGATTTAGTGCCAATTTTGGGGTTAGTATTTCATTATAAATATTGATTCACGATAATGATTGTGCCATTATGATAACAATTATAATGTAAGAGTGGTTAAACACCTAACATTATACATATATACTTTTATTTCTGTTGCGATAGATTTGTGTTTGGTAATAAAATTATTATAGCATCATTTCGGACCTATTATGACAAAAGATAAACAAGTAGACACACTCTTTTTACTTTACCAACAAACGAACAAGGAAAGTTTAATGTATAATAAAATGACCCTTCCTTAGTCAGTACTACAGCTGCTTTAGATTCGGATATTTCTGTGACTACTTTTTGTGTACTTACTGTTTTATCATGTGCATATCGATAGCGACTTTTATCATAAAACTCAAATGTCTTCTCTTCTCCTTTAAATATAGGAGTAGAAATAGATTACGATATGGTAATGTATTCGATGATTAACTAACATACTAAAATATTTTTTCGAGAAACTTTATTTCTTATCAGTACTTGATTTTTTTTTCTTGGTGATGAAACAAAATATACAAGTTTTTCTCTTGTAAAGAAAATTGGTTAAATGTTGTAAATTTCTGACTAAGATAATTACAAAATATTTTGAAACTATTTGTACTACATCATATTTCAATGGTTCCTATCTACAATAGCCAAATTCTTTGATCATATAAAATATGTGGACTAATACTCTGAAACATTTGTTGAAAAATTTCTAATAGTAATAAGTAATCACATTCATATTATATGTTTATTATTCATATGTGGATTGTCGGTTGACGTATTCATGCTGTATTTAGAAAAGTAGCTAATTGCCCACGTTTAATTAATCTCAATATCTTAGTTTAATGGGGAATTCCATGTTACAAATAGCCTAATTATTAACTGATATATTAGCAATCATCTTTGATTATCTGGAAAATACACTTATATAATTATTGAATTATTCATGACTTTCTTTGTCCTTGAAATATCTATACGAGGAAATATAGGTCGTGTCTGAAAAGGGTAACCCAATCCCTTTACGTTTTGTCTCTTCGGGACATCAAGAGAATAATTTGTTTACAATGATCAAGATTCATTATGATCAATCAAGTCAGAGATATGGATTTCTAAGAGTGCAATGTTTACTTTAATGGTTACTTTTAAGTTCATCAATTAAATTTTGGTACCTGAACGGTCAGATAGGTGTCGGTAGATGCATCAATTTCAGGAAAACTCTAAATATACATATTTGAATGAACTTTCTAAGTTGTTCCCTTTACTTTCTTTCGATTTATTGATAATGATGTGTTTTATTATGGATATATCAATTACATTTTTTGTTGCATTATGACCTCTCTATCTTTGCAATTAAAACATACAAAATCACAATTACTCTTAGTATATACTGACATGGACGCTAACATTCCTTTGGCGCAGATATTCTTCTTGATTTTCATATGCTTAGCGACTTTTCAAACACTGGTAAGTCGAGATTTCCTTTTTGTTATTACACCTAACTTGTCATACATTTGACGAATGTTCGGATATGGGCTCCAATCGTTTGGATTATTGGACCTTGGAGTAATTGATGATGGAATGTTACCCTTCTAAACATGTATGCTTTGTCCATATCGTTCATTTTACCTCAATGTACATGATATACCAAAATCTGTTTGATTGGATATTGTTTTACATCACTCCACGAATATTTCACGTATATGGTGACGACATTTGCCTGATGCGGGGCATACAAATTTTGACCTTTTCAACGGACTCACCCGAAGCAGTGAGGGATCCTTTACGTGCCACGTACCCAAATCTGAAATGACGTATAATCAAACTGAGTAATTAAGAAATATCTAATTCATGGAGGTCAAAAGAGAAAAATCTCATAACGATAAAAAATTATCGAGCACGAGCAGAAGAGATTATAAAATTAAAAGAAAATGCATTTTCATTGCATTGCATCATCAGACAATTTATATTGATTTAGACTGTACAGATAAAAGTCAGCGACTTGCAGTTGTATATTCATAGGCTTTGTTGTCCATTTGAATACAATGCAATTGTGATCACAAAGCCAAGCCCTAAACAGTTATCAATTTGAGCCTGGGTTTTGTATGTTTTTCTCTCAATCGATTGTTGTCATATTGTATTTTTGCTATATTTTGGATTTTTGCTATACACAGTACAGGGCGCTACTTTGCACATGTAATTCAGACATCAAATGTTTTGTTAGTCGCCAAGACTTTGCCGAATGTACCTCATTAAAACATTAAGAAATATAATGCAAATCAAATTTGTACCCGGAAAATGGACACAGCTTTGATGAACCCATCTTCTTAAAGACACCTCACAGACACTAGATGTAGTACAAAAACACAAAGCTGTGAAAAAGAAAATGCAGATTTCATGTGCATTCCAGGGAATCAGCCAAAAGGAATGAAAGTTCAAAGAACTGAATAAAACACGTTCGTTATGCCGCTTTTGTATCGTTGGCTATAATTCTATTTTTCAATTATATTCAACACAGGAAGAGGTCACAGTTTATTTTACATTAAATTTCTATATATTCCAGGAGAGGTTTATTAAACAAACTATTAGATCTACATTCCCATAACAACGGATCAGCATACGATCCTAAAATATCACCACATTATGAAGAAGGTAAGCGACAGATATATATATCCCAATAATACCAGGTAACATACTCAACACTACCAGATAACATATACTCAACAGTACCAGATAATATATACTCAACAGTATCAGAAAACATACACTCAACAATACCGGATAACATACACTCAACAATACCAAATAACATATATTCAACAATACCAAATAACATATATTCAACAATACTAGATAACTTATATACATTGCGGGTACCAAGTGTTGACTGTTATTGCTGAATATCGGATTCATATGTAAGGTTCCCTTAGGATATCATGAAAACTACAACAAAGGCTAAAATGAATTAATAATACCACAAGACAACCAAAACAAAAACATAGAAAAAATAACAAATATGAAAAAATGATAAATTAAATAAACATGATTCTAATAACTCTTATATACAGGAAAGATAAAAACGAAAATCTGATATTATCATAAATATACTGTATTAGTGATACCTTATATTTCTCTATATTCTGTGAAAGTAGATTTTAAGTGGTTGATTATACAAGTCAATACTTCACTTTTCGAAATATATGTTTTCCAAAGGTAGGTATTAGCAGCTACGTAACGTCAACACAGTTTTAACATTGCAAATGGTGATTGAAGTATTAAACAAGCACAAAATCAAACAAACATACTGGAAATTGACATATGGTGGTAATTCAACAATAGCGAAAGTTAAGCTGAGATAGCTATCTACCGTATCCTCCCGTTGTTTACACATCTGGACTAATGTCAGAATGGGGTCAAGCGGGACGCTCTTGCAATTAACTTGTCGAAGGTCATTGGTACTCAAGTTTTTATTGGCTACCAAACATCTTCACAATATCAAGGTTTTCTGTCTATGTCTCTCAAACAAGTGTTTGAAATGCAACTAATCGTATTATTCGGTTCGTCACAGACATAAAGAGAAATAATAATACCAAAATATGCACCTGTACATGTAGAGAAGGAAAAGATGATTACGATAGTCTTTCAAATATACAACATAAATGAAATATATTTATCTCAAACTTTGTGTACTGGAAATTAATTAATTGGTTCCACGAGTCTAACTTGGAGCCAATCAAATATTAATTAGAAATTTAAGACTTATGTATAGAGAGATTTTGAAGGGTAGCTGTGAAGGATATCACAATTATTTTCATTATCCATCTCTCTGTCACCATATAAGTGAAATTGATAACCGAATGTGACATCAAACAAAAGAATCATATGTATTTCGGCAATCAATGAAAGACAGAGAAACCCTCATCCCACCCCAAAATAATAAAGTAAACAGCAACACCCCAACCCCAAATCAAACCCCACCAGACTCCCAGATTAAAAAAATAATAACAAACAAATCCATCCCCTATAAAAAAAAGTCCATGGGATAATTTACCCCACGCTTCATGAACTACTGTCATAGTGTAAATGAATATATCATCTATCAAATATGACAAAACTTTGTAAAAATCTTGGTTTCAATCTACCATGACGACATGATGTGCTTATCGATATAAATGTAGATACAATGTCATTTTCCGACCTCCTGCATGTACGCGTATGTTTTATATCACTCCTGCGAAGTAGGGATCGATTGATACATACATACATATATTAATACTCATTTATGCGTATATGGTGCACAAAAATAATATCGGTCTATTAGTTAATATTGCCGGTCTATAAAATACGGACTACATAAAAGCACCCAAATAAGATCATTTAGCCGGGGTAAATCAGTCGGTTTAACTTGTGACCTAGAGATCATAGGTTCGACTCCCGACGGAAGCTATTCGGAGTACTGTCATTATGATAAATAATTAAAAGAAAGAGGTCACTGTAGACAGGAAGTTTCGCTTGGGTTCGTTGTTAGGGTCGTAATATATCTACTCAATGGATCGGGTAGATGCCGTTACCTCTATATCAGTACACTAATCTTGGTGAGAGGTAAACAAATAATAAAACAAATCAATAAGGTTATGTTGTGATGAATTCTCGACTCCACAGCATATATTTTAATTGCACTTCTACAGTGGCGGCACCTGCCTGGTGCATTTGCCCGATGTTACAGACTTACCCAGAGCAGTGAGTGATCATTTCAGTGCCGGTATATACCATGGCATGGGACTGTGACTGACTGACAATTAGAAAAGCGAAAGATGATAAATCGAAGTAGAAAAGTTCGATGACGTAGTTTGAATCAAACCTAGGATTTGATGGTTAGTGCGATACAACTGGACCAACATAGCTGCGTTTTGGTTTTAATAAGTATGTATGATAATAGTTTCATTGATATATATGGTTAAGGCTTAATCTTCAATTATTTTCAGATTTCCCTACCAATGTGTCCATACAACTGCATATTATCAGCATTGATTCCCTCAAGGAACTCTCAATGGTAGGTCATATAATTTAAAGTTAAATTTAGAATCCAGATGGAGTTTTGCATTACATAAAACTCTTATTTTCCGTTCCTTAAGCTTTCTCTATGAGATATCGAAAAAATACCCATTTGCCCAAATTTACAGGAAAACCTGAGTAAAATTTAGGTTTCTGGTTCAACTTGAAAGAAAACAGAAAACTTTATTCTTAATGAGCGACTCATGTATGTATATAGAAAAACTGTGAACATTCTAATAGTATTTTAAGCGACTTACATTATAATAAACATTATAATAATATACAATGAAGAGGATCATTGCACTTACAGACGAAAAGTTATACCTTAAATAGATAGCGTGTCTTTACTTTCACAGTTATTTAATGTTGGATGTAGGCACGACAAAGAACATTTTCCTTGTTTTATCAGTAAAATATTTTTATTGACTCTGTACTTATCCTATGATAGGCAATTCAATCTTTTTTCTATTGCTCTATTAATCATTTGGCATTAATGTTATTTAGTGACAACTGCATCAAATTAATATTCAATATTTTCGCACGTCTTTTTGTGCGCTTATTCTTGTAATTTCTAAATGTCTGTGGCGACTTTTTCTCATACAACTGAGCCTGATATCGTTTCTTAATGAACAATAAAATGAAATATCCAAGGATCCAACCCACCCTACCAACAAATAAAACAGACTACGAAATATAAATTATTACTATTATTTGCCAATTTTTAATTGATATATCCATTTTGTTGTTTGACCCTTGTTTATGTACTATTATATTGTTTAATTTGTGTGATAAACAATCGTTGGATATCAGACATCGATCTGATCGGTTCCTGACAAAAATAATTCATTGGAAGTCCTTTTAACTCTTAGGTCTCTTTTTGAAATGGTCTGAATTTATATTAATTGTTTTAGGACATTTGTACTTGTAAGCAAATAAACAATATACTATAAAATCTTACGTATACCATAGTTACGTGCTACTCAATAACAAGTGCTTCATGTGCAATTTGTTATCTTTTCTGTACCATGTAAATGTTATGATGTACGATCAAGACTGTGACAAAAATCTGTTTGAACTGTATCTAGTTATATTTGCATTAAACTACTTATGTCAGTTAAAAAAATACTTATGTTAAAATTAGCAAAGTAGATTCCAGGTGTAAACATTTGATTTGTGATTTTGCAATAAATAAATATATATATATATATATATATATATATATATATATATATATATATATATATATATATATATATATATATATATATATATATATATAAATATATATATATATATATATTGACAAAGTTAAATTTCAAGTAAAATGCAATTTATTAATTTTATTTTACATGCAAATGATGCATAAATACTGGCTTTATATTAACATTCAAAATGCAGTTATATAAAACATTTTCATATTTATTTGAAGGATTTCTCAGTTAACATATTTTTCCGACAAATCTGGATGGACCCTCGGCTTAGTTTCAATGAAAATACCACCTTCGAAAGATTAGAGCTAGATCCGAAACTGATGGACCACGTGTGGGTTCCTGACTCCTATTTTGCCAATGAGAAGTTTGCTTATTTACATGACGTCACAGTTCCTAACAGATTAATGCACATTTATAGAAATGGAACTGTGTATTACAGTATGAGGTATGTAGAAAAGATATATGCTCTTTTTTTAAGAAATGCATTCATAACAAGCTTACAGTCAGTGTTGCGTGCAACACTCGTCCCCTGCCAAAACCTGTACCTTCGAAGTGACAAATACCGTATTAGTAACATGAAACAGTTATGTGAACTTGGTAATATTTTGCATGATTTAACAAGAAATAACATTGAATTCTGTTAAGTTTATATCAAGGTCTTGTGAAACTGGCAGCAAAACTATAGCATCGTTTTATTCATGTTTGGCATCAGTATGTATCTTCAGTGACAAGCCTATAACTGAACTATGCTGATGTCTATTTTCAGTAACAGTGATCCTTAAATTTGACCTTTTGACCCCAAAATCAATCCTACACTAGACCAGTACGTAATATAGCATTGTATGAAATTTAAAAGAAATCAATTGTTCTTTACTCAAGTTAATATCTGGCAACCGATATGTAGTGATAAATGCCTATTTTTAGTAACAGTGATCATTAGAATTGGCCTTTTGACCCAAATCTCAATCTCGCTCTAAACCTTAACATGAGCTAGTTTTACATGAATTTTAAAACAAAGCAATCATTCTTAACTCAAGTTATTATCTGGCAAATGAAATGCAGTGATAAATGTCTATTTTTAGTAACAGTTTTTTTTTAGAATTGACCTTTTGACCACAATCAATTCCAACCTATACCTTTACAAGAGCTAGCTTTATAAAAGTCTGAAAGAAATTATTCATTTCTAACTGGAAACAGAAATACAATGAATGAATGAAGTTATTTTTAGAATTGAGCTTTTAACCCCAAAATCAATCCCACATTAGATCTTTGTATAAGCTAAAATTGTATGAAGTTTGAATCAAATTGGTTATTCCTCACTGAAGTTATGAAGTTTTTGTCCGAAAACCATCACGACAGACAGAAGGACAGACGGACAACTACAAACACTGTAGTCCCTTCCAGTTTCACTGGCAGGAGGGACTACTTACTGCATTCAATCCGGTATAAAAAGGTCACCTACAGGGGAATTTTTATGCGGAGGTGACCTTTAACACAATGGTTAATTGAATAACGTGGAAATTACAGAATTGGTTTTGTAAGCAAATGGCAAATGACTCTAACTGCATCTAAATCTGCGATTTTGAAATTTACTAAAGCTTAACAAGTTTGATTAAAATCTGACAAATATATTTGGATGCATGTGATTTGTCGGCATGGGAATCGTAACTTCACTTTTGCAACTGTGCCTTCGACCTCAAATTTTCCTTGATGACCGCTTACATGTATATAAAAACTAGTAAAAATCGTATGACATTTATCGACACTGCTTCCATTCACAATTTATTCCATTACTGCGAGTAAACAGTACTTGATTTTGTTTATTCATGGATTCCAAATATGTGTAAAAGCCATCTAAGATCTAATCTGTACATTGTGAGTCATTACATTCACTTGAGTCACCATATGACGTTTAACGTTTAGTGCGAGATGAGAATTCATATGTAAATCACGTATTATTATTGAAAAATTATGTATTAAGATATGGAATATAAAGCACTATGGTAGAGACAAGGAATAAAAATGGAACGTGGATAACAATGTAATACAGATGAAAAAAGATATGTAAATATGCAAATTAAATACCGTAATTAGAATATGCATTGTAAGAAATGCATGGGACATGAAATGAAAATTGAATTTTGGATTTTGAAACGGTATAATAATATTTTTCAATCACTTTACTATGGGAAAAGTAGCATACTGATTTCCAACTATTTTTATTATTATTATTAACTTTTCCTTGTACGCCATTTACAGGTTGGTTTGCTTGATTTTACATAAGTAAAATCATAATGACAAAACATTAGACTGATATATATCAGGTGAAGTTTATTTCTTTGACATAAATAAAGGTATCAATGCATTGGTAATTAATGTATTAATATTTACAGGGTATCCATGACAATGTCGTGTGAGATGAATCTGTACAATTATCCTCTAGATACCCAACGTTGTCCAATCGTCATCGAAAGTTGTAAGTACCTGTGTCTCTTGTTCCATCCATTATGATAATACTAAGGCCACACCAATTTATTTCTCTGTTAAGCGGCAGCTGGCGGGTAGGTTTTGGCACGACGAAAGTAAAAAAAAAAATGAAGTTCGGAATATTTTTTACGGATTCGGGTTTTTTTCTTTACACGCTTAAATGTAGATCAAACGCTTCAAAGAGCGACATCGTCAAAGGAGTTTTTTTAAAGCTCCATATTGTCATTGATGACCCATCGACGAGGAATGATGAGAACTGTAAGAAAATTTTATGGGGGTTGAGCGGAGTAATGATCCTTTCGTATTTCTTCAAAATTTGATTGCTTGTCTGACCTACAAAGGGGGAACAAGATAAAACACTATGTCATCGTGAATTTCTCGCGATTCAATACTATACTGTAGCACCTTGGTCACGATCACGCAGTAATGCCAGTATCGAGTGACATCCAAATTGTGGCGATTCAAGTAGTGCATGATAAGCAGATCGTGTTAGACTGGTTTGCCGTTAAAGTAACCAAAGATATCACATTTGCAAAGCTTTTTGAAGATATTTGTGTTACAAGTATGAGGGGGAACAAGGTGGTAGGTTTAAGCATCCCATCAGTCTTGGTGGAAAAAGACTTACTTGGCATGATATGTAAAGGCCATCCCTCATGCACCTGAAGTGGAAGTAAGTTGGAATCTCCCATTGACTGAGACATTGTCATCTTTCAGTTCAAACCACATACTCTTTAAATGTAGAGATGTTGGTGCAGGTTCAGTCAAGGAAGATGTAAACAATAATGCATCTTGACAATATGATATGTATGATGAAAAGATGTGTCTAGAAGGTTGTTCTTTATCTAGTCATATCATAATAGCTCTTTCATTTCTAAGTGCTACATATGTTTGTTGCAGATTTTGCATTTAAGTTCATGTCAATAAATAATCAATTTGA
Source organism: Pteria penguin (assembly GCA_035048485.1). NCBI lineage: Eukaryota > Metazoa > Mollusca > Bivalvia > Pterioida > Pteriidae > Pteria > Pteria penguin. The sequence continues at coordinate 36,260,719 of CM068585.1, read as the reverse complement.
CATCATATCATGCCTTTTGAACTGAATTTATATGGTAAACTACAAATACTATACACCATTTTTCAATTAAATGCAATAATGTGTACATTTAGCTTTTTCTTGTGTCAATTTATTTCGTTCGATTTTTTTTTTCCTGATAGGTAGGTTGGTTTTTGAACAGACACCTGACGCTTAACAGAAAAAAATTGGTGTGGCCTAATGTATCGATGTATCATATATATATGATTACCAATGAGTCTATCCCACTGCTGGTGGATCGTTAGTTCCCGAGGGTAGTCATACAGAAGTCCAGTTTTACTACGTCTGTACTGATCCGAAATATATACTTTAGATTTACAGTAGCATAAGTGTTTAAAATATTCTAAATCTAAAAGATTTCACTGTCATGCATAGCTCTGCTCTTTAAATTGGTTCTTTTCCTGTTATATTTAAGTAAGTGAGACATAAGTTATCGAATTAAGCATATGATGTACTGAATAATATAAGTATTTATCTTTTTTGTGTATATTAATACGTATGACCAGGTGCCACGAGAAATAAGCTATCATAGTGAACAACTACAGGTAATTCGTCCAGATAATTTTGCACATAACTCAAAAATCTTAATTCCTCACTTCATAAACACATAAATTGCTAAATAAAATAAATTAGATCATGTCTAATCATATGCAGTTCCCATCAAGTATACGTCTATCACAATTTCAGAACTTGTATCATTTATACATTCATCTTAAATAATATAGATAGTTCGTTGGTTCGGTTGTTAAAAGTTTATGACCTCTCGTCTTGAGAAACCTGTTGATCTTTGTTCTCTATATGGAGAATTAATTATAAATTCAAAATGTGTGCCTTTTGATTGTGCTGCTTTTGCGGAGAGTGGGGGAAGGTGATGCCCGTAAACCAGTAAGTCAAAACAATTGAATGACGTTTGTTACTTCAATTGGCCGTTATCAGGACCGTAAATGTGATACAATCCATTGTTTTATAATGTAGTTTTTGTGTTAATTTGACACCGTCATCAACTTTTTTTTCAGCTTTTGAAAGAACAAAGTAACAAACATTTAAACCACAGTGGCACAGAATGTGTATCGAACCCATGTCGCCTGCACAATAATCCGTAATTTTAAATTTATTTAATATTACAGTCATTTTACAATTACAATTCGACTTCTACTAGACTTATATACAACATATTTGAAGTAATTTGTGTTAATCGTAGTTGGTAGTTGCATCTGAATTAAATGATAATTAAAAATGATATCAGTTTAAACCATATTATGAGACGGTAATATCAATCTTGTTTAACACATTGCACATAATGTAATACGTAACTGAAAGTTGAACCTACGGACTGGATGTATGTAAGCAAAGGTTCACAGAAGTTTCAAAGTATAATCATTGTGTTAAAGGTATATTTAACTGTTATAAATGAAAATTCACTCAACTTACAGATGGTTATTCGACGGAAAATGTCAATTTTATATGGCATAATCATGAACCTGTACAAATTCCTCACATGGGTTTGCCACAGTTCAGTTTGACGAGCAAACCAGAAATCGGAGTTTGCATGAGACCTTATGGAGAGAGTATGTATATCTTAATTTTCATTGTTACTCTACCTTTGAAGATCTTAGGATAGAACATGTGATTCAATGTTTAAATGAAAGTTTACATGCGCATGAGAGTAAACTGTGTTTGTTGTTCACGTCACCTCTGGATTCTTTCCTTTATAAAATTGCGGCATTTGCTTACGTTTTGCGCAGAAAATACGATTTCACCTTAGATTCATTACAAATACCGAGTCACATGAAGGATTTAAAATTTACAGGAAACCTTCATTGATCGTTTATGAATAAAATACATAAAAATGTATATATAGAATAAATCACATGGGTCAGGATACCATTTTCTAAAATGCATTACAATATTAATGTGGTTTACAAAAGTATGGCTAATTAAACTTTTCATTTGTATTTTGTAGCTGGTACTTTCGCATGTCTAAACACCACCTTGCATTTTGAGAGGCGAACTGGTTATTATTTTGCTCAGATTTTTGTCCCAAGTATTCTGATTGTTGTATTGTCTTGGGTGTCATTTTGGGTGGATCCAGAAGCTACACCAGCCCGAATTTCGCTCGGTGTCCTCACAGTATTGACATTAACGACACAGACCTCCGGTGTGCGTTCACAACTTCCAATGGTATCTTATATCAAGGCCATTGATATCTGGATGTCCACTTGTATGGTTTTCGTGTTTTCAGCTTTGTTGGAATTTGCATATATTAATGTTTTATCAAGAAGGAAAAATAGACCTGTAAAAACAATGAAGGATTGTGAACTAGCCATGATAAATGACGTAAGTATGTAAACTAATATATGTCTGAAGTGCCGGTGTATGTAACAAGATTTTTATGTATAATTTATTCAGTATAATATCAGAGAGGGTGTTGATAATTATATTGAAATGTCTATTTTTTCATAGATTACAAAAGTAAACTAAATTCTTCTTCTTCTTTATTTTCAATTAAGGGTCAATTAAAATAAACATGTATGACTGCAGAATTGCAGATAGTGTCGCCAATAACTTTTGCATAACCTTTGGAAAATATGTACGACTAAATTATGAGAATCAGCAAAATAATATGTATTGTAATAATACACCTGAATACAATAAACCTATAACGGCCAGGGTAATGGGTAGTGTGGAATAAATTGTGATGGCAATACCAATATTAGCCTATTGAATTGTTAGTAAGAACAAGGTTTTACGTAGAATTTAAATATTTTCATAATATAAGATATTGATTTTGGAATATATATGAAAATGGGCCTTAATGATATAAACTTGGGGGGGGGGGGGGGGGTGATGGGTTTTTTGTTGTTGTTCTTTTCGATTTTGGTGTTTCGGGGTTTTTTTTTGGGGGGGGGGGTGTTTTGGAGGGGGTTTTTTTTTGCATTTTTCATAAGGTTCGACGTCAATAATATTAATTTATCTGTCGTAAAATAGCAACTTTCGCTAATACATTGTTGTTTAAACCTAGTGTTTTACCAACAAACCAACATTCAGGGCATATAATCTCATAATCTCTATAGCATTTTCTGATGGAGTTCTATTTCTGAATTGCTCCTCTTTAATATTTTGGATTTCTATGTCCGCAACCAAAGAAAAATCCTAACCCAATAACCAACTTACATATGCTATAAGATAATACGTTTAGCTCACACTGACTGCAAATAACATACGATTCTATAATCAAATCATTGTTGTATTCTAGAAGCTTAATAAAACAATAAATTCTTATAAAACCACATTTTAAAAATTAATTTTGTTAATTTTTTTCAGAAGAGCCCAAGTCCAATGATGCCGTTTATCAAGATGATTGACTTTAAGAGACAAGCCAGAAAAGTGGATCGAATGTCTCGCGTAGCCTTTCCATTGTTCTTTTGTGTTTTTAACATAGGTTTCTGGGTGTTTTATCTCTTTATTAATAAAAACAACGATATTAACTAATATGACACTTGCCCATACAGAATGGTCATCCATTTTGTTACCAGGCTGCTTCTTGTGATATTGATGTACATATGATGCATTTAATACCGATATTTTATGTCATACCATTTAAATATCTTTTGATATATAGCACTGGATATGTCTTTTATTCCTAATGTTGTGTCAGATTGAATACCTTAAGTCAACAGCTTTATTACATTCCGCTTTTGTGACTTCTCTCCACGTAAATAACCGATTGAAATTGTAAAACTTTTTTCATAAGAACAGGAAGAACATACCACTTTTTCATCACAGTTGTCTGATAAGACAGATCAATGTCAAGTCATATGTTACAACGTAATTGTCACAAAATATCACCTACAGCAAAAACACATTATATTATCGTAAGCAAAGGACAAAAATCATTTTGAGTCACCACTTGATCCGACACGTAGCAAGATCTCATACAAATAGCAGACCGCTAAATCATCTTGTGTTTTCACTTGTGCTTCCACACAATACTTTCGTCTGCAAAGAATAGACCTCTGAATCACCGTGTTTCGTCCATAGTTTCACGACAATATCTCCTGCATAGAGCAGACCCCAAAAGTCATCATGCCTCTCCGTTTGTGTCGTCATACAGAAATGTTTTCTGCGGAAAATAGACTTTTAAATCATAGTTACCATTTGTGCCGCTCACAGCATAGACATCTAAAATCATCATGAGTCACCACGGGTCGTTACACAGAAATTTTATCTGCGGAGGACAGACTTCTCACTTCTCACAAAGAATCACCTATAATGCCGTCACTCAAGAATTTCGCCAACACAGCATAGACAACTAAATTATCATGAGTCACTGCTTGTGCCATTATGTAACAATGATGTCAGTAAAGGACAGATCACATATATCATTAACAGACACGAGTTGTTCAGTCACATGACAATGTTGCGTGCATGGTGACTGTCCCCTTAATTACCATGAGTTACTATTTGTACCGCCATATAATAATGTCGCCTGAACAGGACGGACCACATAATACTTGATGGACCACCTCTGTCGTCAAACAGTTATAATTCCTTCGAAGAACACACTTTATGCTAAGTTATTACTTTACAACATGTGTCAAAGGCGACTAGTAAAACCCCGCATTTCTTATCTCCATTCAATCATAATTTTCACGGTGATTTTGTAATAATGTTATTTTATTTATTTATAGAGTTGACATAATCATCAACATTTTATATTAGGTGCTGGTTATACTTTCGCTATTAACACTTTTACAACCAGTTTCGATACTATTAAAGACATCATATATATCTGGGTTTTTTTTTCAAGTTTTGAATAATATAAACAATCAATAAATACTCAAAAGGATTGATAGAAAATATTAAACAATTATAGTCACCAATTAGTATATTATATCTATCCCAGTATGTACTCATTTGTCTCATGGTCTGTGACTAGGTTTTAAAATAAATGAAATATACTCATCAAAACCAGGTTACCACATGTGATCAGCATAATAGTCTGTATCCCTAGCTACCTTTTGCAACTGGTGGAAAGCTGCAAATTGTCGATCAATGGTAACGGACGTTAAGAGATTCATACATTCATAATTTGATCTCAATTTGTATCATATGAATTAATTTTTCTTAAATCACTTATATCATCAAATTAAGCATTTATCAATTTTTCATGACAAACATCATTTTATATTTTTTTCTAAATAATATTTTAATTCAATGTTGCTTAATTTCTAAAACCATATTTCTTGAATTGCAAAATGTAATATGCGTGCATCTATGAAATAGATATATAAAATTCAGGTAACCTAATATTTAGATAGCATTTCTTGAAAATGCTACATTCTGGGCACGGTCCCTCCCGTCAACGAATTTTCTCATTTGGATAAATTTTAAAGTAAGAAATAAAGAAATACCGAAGGGTAAACTATATAAATCAGGATTCAAGTCAAGACATGTCCATTGCTTTATTTTCACTTTGTCGCGACTGTTTTTGTCAAAATTTTCTTGAATAGATATATTAGTTTTGAATAAAAAAGGAAATATATTTAAGATAGGAATGTTTAAACATTGAGCTATATTGAAGGGGTAACAATTTTAAATTCTACGAATCCATTAATAGAGGGGTGTTAGTTACTTGCAAATAAAAATATAGATCTCGATTATTTTGTTGTTATTATTGTTGAGTGCAAAACATGTCAATTATTTATTGATTGATATTTTACGTCACGTCAATAATATTTCACGTCGAAGTATAATAGATAGCAAAAGGTTTCGCCTCTGAAAACTTTCAGCACTCCCTTATCAAATCAACTTCGACCTTTCAAGGTCACTCCGCGTGACGTTTATTTCGTGTAAAATTTATTATAGGAAAGGTCCTATCTAAATTTTAAACCCCCATTGTTTCGTTATTTGTACATTTCTGCTTGCGAGAATATGCTGAGGAGTTAAGACAAAATAGATTCGAAAGGTGTATGTTAAGAGTTTTCTCTATATGTATTGATTTGCTTTATGAAGAAATATTAAGAACATTTATTGACGGGAGAGACCGTGCCCAGACAGTAGATATAATATATATGCATCTATGAAATATGATATTATCAGCACAGTGAGGACATGAGATTGTTGTACATACTGGAGTATATTTGCTGCATATACCCAGCAGTTCTATTTTAACTGATTCAATCAAATAATAAAATATGCTTTTGTAATTTTATGGAGTTCGTTTTTGAGTTCATATCAATTAAATTTTGTGCAAATTAAACACAGTATGAAAACAAATTGTTTTGACAATTATTTGACTATAAAAATACGACAAAAATAGGCGAGCACACAAGTAATTGAGAAGACTGATAGTTATGAGGGTCGAAATTGCATGTATATATAAATGTATAACCGTATTAATTTATATCTGCCATCTGGCATCAAATAACGCCAACAATTACAATCACAATACAATAATAGAGAAAACACCGATCAAGAATTTGACGTAGACCCTTAAATTTTAACTTCTACTTTCATATTCCTGCGTAGAGAAATTGAAAAAGAAAAGCACAATTACTGCTTGCATGAGAAATCATTATTTTAACTATCCTCATGCCTACCCATTTAAGCCGTGGCTCAATGAATGAGGCGCTCCGCTGGTAACCGAGAGGTCCTGAGTTCGACTTCCATCATAGGCAAACTGGTTTTTGTCTTTTGGATGAAAACAAAAACTGGTCTTGTGGCAAGATAGACCTGGTACGTAAAAGATCCCTCACTGCTTCAGAAGGATCCGTAACAAAGGTAGAAACACTCTATGCGATGAATCAGGTAGGTTTCCTCACCATATACATGAAATAATGGTGGAGTGTCGTAAAAAATATGGTGTAAGTCCGGCTGTTATTGGCATTGGGTTCTTCGGACAAGACAATTTGAAATAATAAAACCAAAAAAAAAAGTTAACTTGGTCTTACTCTTACTACGTAATTTCGTTCTAAATTCTTGCTTTTCTTGTGAATCGTGTTACATAATACGATAGCGTTTTTCAAATAAACTTCCACCAAAACCATTCCATATCATTTCACAAGCATTGTCTTTCCGGTTATTACGCATGGTCAATGCGTCTAAAATATTCAAATTAATCGGATGATTATTAATAAACTTAAGAACAGTTATAGTTATCTAAATTTCCGTCATTCTACTTCTAAAACACAGTTTTTACTAAACAATTTTTGTGTCCGATGAACATCTCCTTGTGAATGTGGCCATACGTGAGGAGTAGCGTCAACTCGGTCAGGGATAGCTTCTGTTATTGTTGAGATTATAGATACATTACATTCTGTGGGCCTTAGAAGATAGACTTTTATAAACACTTGACTGTTTTAATTAGTCGAGCAGTGGATGCACCAACCAGTTTTAGCACTTGTAGATCTAGGTCTATTTGACTAAATACTTAACTTAAAACACCTTCAGAGTGTCGTAAACAGGAAAGGACATAAGATCTTAGTATGATTAGGACTTGGCAGTTAGTGCAGTTCAAGCTGGTAAATTGTCCATATGGAAGGCTTCCAAACATTTTGAAATCCGAGATACAATGATAGGAGATCGTATAACAAGAGTACGACGGGGTATCTCCGGGCAAGAAACAAGTTATACCAGTAGAGCTGGAAAATAAATTAGCTTCAAAGATCAAGGACTCTGCTTCAAATGGCTTTGATTAAGTAGTAAGAAGTATGAAAGTCGCTAGAGTAACAACTAAAAACTCCCTTTAGGAACAGTTTATCTTGAAAGGATCGGATCGGGATCGATAGTTTCAAACACGTCACCTTGAATTGTCCTTGAGGTTTCTCATTCTACGTAACTCTCTCCAAGCAAAAATGCTAAACCCCAAGGTTACAAGTAAATATTTCGCTGACTTGCATGTAATGCTCGTTGATCTGAACGTCACAAAATTCTCCAAAACCTTGGAATATTGACCAAATAAATGTTTCAATGACGCAAATCTTCAAAGAGTTTCGTCGAATTTGGACATATGGATGTTGATGAAAGGGTGAGTAACTATCGTGAAGCTGGTACGTGTCAAATGCCTCAGGATCAGATGTGCCAATTCTCTTCATCGTTAAAGGGCTCCTATTACGCGACCACTGAACTCTCTGTAGCCAAACACACATTGCAGATAACAGCCAGGATAGAGTGGGCGTTACGTGGTTGACAGACCATTTTCGTCAACACTGTAGTCCCGAAAGGCCACAGCTTATATTTCTTGATTCATGTAGTTCTTACGAGAGGCTTCGTCTCATTGAACTGACACTAGACAACGACATCCGCATTGCACTGCCGTCTGGCACTATATAATGCCCTAATCCTCTGCACAAAACTGTATTTGGACCATTCCAGAGGGAATATGACCATTAATGTAATTTCATAAGCATATCCCCTCTAAATCTAAAAATAAAATGGGAGTGGCCACGGCTGGTCTACATACAGAGAGTGAACAATGACAACATTGTAAAAGGATTCAAAGTTTTTGACATCTATCCTTTCAATCCGCCCCGAATTCCCTAATCTGTTTTTGCGTCATGTAGACCGTTTGATTGTGCACTGGAGGCTAATAACCCTCCTCCTCCAGTCTCATCATCTTCCTCCTCTTTTGTTTTCTGTAAATAAATTACCTACTAGATTTATCTCTGACTTCAATAGTACATTCTCTTCTAATTGAAACCGAACCCTCATCTGATATTGATCGTTTGTCCTTGTATCTGCTACCGTTATAGCAACTGCTGGGAATCCAACGGTGTACGACCTCAAACTTAAATTTAATGACGGGTGTTCCGCTGGAAATTGTCACCAGTCCTTTTCACAATAATTTATCTTATGCTAATTGCGATACGATGTCGTGGAATGCTGAATTAAAATAACATTTCCCGGTGAAGTAATCCCCAAGTAAACCAAACAGCAGGGAAAGCTGACCAACCATAGACTTTTTACGTCAGATGAAATTCATTTACAGAAAAAGAAAGAGGCGGAAGAGAAGGACAGACTGTAAAAAGAAACAAGAACAAACAAAAAAGAGGGAAAAAAACTGACCCGACACAAACAAGCCGAGGAAAGGGATAGGCAAACAGAAAAGAGGACGAATAAACAAGCACGCACCAATTAGAGCTATGTATCTATTTTCTTATATGGTTGAATGAAATTAAGAAATATTTCATTGAGGTATTTTTATCTCATTATCATCAGTGAAACTAAACATCTAATTGATATTATTCACAATGACTGTAATTTAAGAAATATATATGTATAAGAGTTATGTGTTTTAACCATTGCGTTTTTGCGTTAGAAACACAAATGTTTAAAAAAAAAATTCACTGTCCGAAGAACTCCTCATATTAATTTCACGCCCGATGTTATCCGATCCGATTTTACAAACTGTCATATCGATCCACATTTCCATTCATAATTCGAATGTTAATCCGAGAGATTCCAAAATGATAACGAAGATGAATATATGAAATCGACTAAATGTTACAAATGTAGGCATGTGAAAACAACGACAGTCAGTGCACCTTTCTGGCAGAATATGTTCGATAATAGGCGGACTTACTGTAATCAAATCAAACACTTTCCATTTTTTACATAATTTTATTTGACAGCAAGAATTTTCTCTAACGTGGGTGACAAAGCAGACAAGTATGCTAGAAAATGCAAAGGTTGTTAATGATATTCAAGCATTTTGAAAAATTGAAAATTATCGTTTAATTATCTGAACCAATTAATTGGTTGGTTGGTTGATTGGTGTTTTACGTCGCTTTCAACAATATTTCAGTTCTATCGCGACATGGACGTAAGAGGTTACCAACCTCTTAAACACAGTGGCGCAACCCGGGAATCGAACCCGGATCGTCAGCGCCGCAAGCCTGACCCAATTAAATCCAAATCAGCTATGTTAGCTTGAGTTATATCTATGGTGACAGAATTATATGTTGTTTAGTTAACACCTTTATACTACTTCCAAACAAGAGAAGACAGGCGAAAACCTTAGAGAGTTTTCCTTCTTTCACTAAAATATACGATGTAAAACACTAAACTCAAAGAGTTGTCCTTCTTTTACTATAATATACGATGTAAAACACATAATCGATTTTGGCTCGCTAAAAGCCATAACACCACTGTATCTGAATTTTACTTGTATTGTTATAAGGAATAGGCCATTATATCTGTCATTATATTTATCATTATGAACTATTTACTTTCCGGTGCCTCTTAAGCCCGACTCCCTGTATTTAAACTTCACTCGTCAGTCAGTATGGTGTTAGTTTGCATTATCAGGATCCTCTATCTATCCTCCACAATTAACCACCATCATATACTGATGTAGGCCAGTTTCATTTGGCGAATGATGTACCATCAGAAAGTAGCAGACACCTTTATCTACTTCACCGTGATATGCAGAAAGTGAGAGATTTCCTATCAATGGCGAACAAATCATTTATCTTAATGTCCTGTATCGGTATGGATGCCTGCTGTGTAATAGGTAGAATTGATTCTTACTTGTTTTTACACAATACAAATGTGTAAATGGCTGAAAAATAATCTATTTATTCACTTAATTCTGAAATAAGTAATTGTAAAGATGAATTTTTATATGTCGAACACTTGATATACATATTTTATGGCTAATTAGGATATTTGTGTTCAATGCGTTGTTAAGTATATTTCTACTGATTTCAGGTTACTGCAACGGAGTAAAATACATATTACAAAGTTTCAATTTTATTCATGTCGATATATGGAAACATGAAAACTATATAAAGAATATTTGCTGTGCACCGTTTTTATAGAACGTGGATCACATACTGGATTCCTGGTATCATTGTTTGATTATTTAGCCAACATTTCAAATTCGTTAAAGAACAAGGCGGATTAATATTTATTTTATCCGAAGCAAACATCACAAAGTCACATGACGACAAAGCTGTTTGTGTTGTCACACATACGCGCTATCGATGAATAGCTAAGTACCAAGACCAATACACCATATGGAAAAAGGCAAACGAGGCCGGAAATAAATAACGAGAAATAATGTCAATTTGACTGACGCTGTTTCCGGCCATGACGTCGGCATTCTGAACTCGATCTTGACGATATCGGAAATTTCCAACCAAACATTTGCAGAACATATCCCAAATGGTCTCTCTTTTTCGCCTTTTGGCCGATTCTTGCTTATCATGCGGATCCGGTACAACAAAGGTATGGGGAGCCATAAGCATGAACTGCAAGTATATATGACATTCAAATGACACACAAATGGCATACCCTTATGGGAAACAAACTATATATTAAAGGGAAAAGATATAAAAACCAAACTAAAACGCCATAGTGATATATATTTTTATTGTTATAGTGACATCATTTTGAGAACTTGTAGTCGATATGTTTAATTCGAGCTTTTACTAGATATCTTACGTGATCAAATACTAGGTCTTTTATTTAAACTGATGTCATACTGCTGTAATATGAAGTCGACATTTTCAAACCAGAACTCAGACTCCTCTCTTGCATCAAATCCTTCCATGTTTTGTCATTTCTTAATTTTATCCTTTATAGCAGGTGTAGTAAGCCAAACTGGAGACCCTTACTATTTCTCACGACCTAATCTTATTTCTGATATTCAACGGCCAAAGACTGTATACCACAGTATATTGTCGTGAGTGACATTGTAATATATTTTACATGAATATTTATCTTGACTGTTTCCTTGATTTATGATAATAATATAAGAAATAAGAAGATAAATGTAGATTTTTCATAGTCATTCATAAGATAAAGTGTTGGTTCATAAAATAGGATGGTCTATGTATATGACATATCAAGCAATAGTTGTATTCCACATGATGCGTATGACATACATATGAAATTGATTCATTAAATGTATTGGTGAGTTTATGCATAAATATTTTTTGAACTAGTTGATATTGTCCTGAAATAAAACATTGAAATTGCTAACCATTATTAATACGTAGATAAAGACTTTTTCCCTGTAAATATGGTCATCCATAGCAAAGGCAATCAAAGAATTATAACTCTTAAAACAAACGAAGCATTACAGTCCTAAAATACGGCGGCAATGAGTGTACTTTTCTCGAGGACCAGGATTTAAAGTAAAATTACCGTATATCTTGTAGAACCATATGAAAGAGTTTTACAATATAAATGAGTGTAGGATTTTTATGAATGTTATATTACGGTGAGCGTTTGCGTTTTTAGCTAAAATTCTTCTGGTTAAAACTAAGTCTTACTGGTTCCGACTCTTCCTCTTTGTCCTCCTTAGGTCCCTCCTTCGTCATCACTTTCGTAAAATAGTTGACAGCTGCATACTGAATCATGGCCGCCAAGTTGTATACAATGCATACATTGAGATAGACATCTAGTGCTGTAGCGTACGCCACACGTGGAAGTCCGTCCCGCTGTATAAGCCCTATTGCTGCCGTAGAGAGTATCGTGGTCACGCCTGTCAATTGTAAGAGAGATGTAATTTCTCGATTGATGTCTTACGTAAGAATTCACTGGAGCAAATTTGATTAATATTGTTGTTATTAGTGAGTTGTACGGGAGTAAAGTGATGCTCTTCAAGTCTGGATTAAAGTGATGATGGTGTGATTGTTTCATATAAGCTTCTATTCTAATATTTTGTATACATTACGATATAGTGCGACGAATGTCGATAGCAATTGTTCATACGTTACTGATCAACTCTAATTCCATTCATAATATACATCAGTACTCTTCATTGCTCATGTGAGCATTGTTAAATTATTTTTAAGTTTTCCGAATCATAAACATATTAAAGCCAGGTACGGCTAGCCACACAGGAGTCAGTCACTTCCCTCAGACTATTCTTCTTTTATCTCTTATCAAAGTATCAGTAACTGTTCACAATAGCATCTTGCTAAACTGACCTAGCTCCAGTTACTATGGTATTGTAGCTAAAAGTTAATATATACATGGAGGCCATACCATTACTGGTCACCTAAACTGTATTTCTGATAACTTCATTTGTTCACTCTTTCTCAAAGGACCAAAATATAGATTACCGTCAAGGATATATATCAATAAGTGATATTTTAGACGAGGCTTTACAAACTTACTGTAACGTTGGTGTAGAAAAGTGTAAAAGTTTATGAAGTCAGTGGTTGGAAAAAATGAAGTTCTGATAATAATCAATCATCCCTATATATAAATTTACGCAACATCTACATTTATTCAAGCAGCCAAATAAACTGTTAGTTCAGGCTATAAAAAGAAAATGGCTGGTTTGCAAGCTACATATGTCTCTGTTCCCGCAGATTAAACAAGTATTAATATTATTCATCTTTGAAAACATATCACATTGACATTCTTAAAATCTGGTGTTATTAGAGGGAAAGCTACCAAAGTCTCTAAATTTGATTTTTTTTTTACCTTATAACTCTCTTCTATATTATTTAATTAAAACTAAACTGTTGTCTCTCATACGCGGGTGTTAGAGAGAATCTAAAACATATAGAAATATATAACTATATAGTAAAACGCTTTCGTCAGCGACAATATGACCCGAAGATAGAATGTTTGTATTGGGCCATTCTACAGCCTTATACATGTACATACATGAACGTTGCATGTAGACTAATAGGGCGGTGGCGACTATATGACAGGCCTTGTTGAAAGCATTTCAGAGGAGACATGGTCCTAAACATCGTTCTTTCTTAATGTTAGTCAGGGACTCCTACAGATCAAGGGTAAGAGATCGCTTCAAGATCGGCAGAGCACGGTTTACTCATGTTGATACCAATTTATATTTTTAATATCTTGGTTTTACTCTGCACTGGTATACGTGTTTATGTTTCTGGTCTCTCAACTTAATACACTTTTTACTTTCTGATAATTGCTGTCTATTTGGAGGATTATTTATGGATTCTTCAATATGTCCTTTAATTATTCTGCTTTAGTGGTTAGTGGAAAGGTGGGCCCGTAAACCGGTCAACTACACCAATTGATTGACTACTGTCATAGTCGGTATCGCAACTGCACTTTAATCGAACGTTTTTTGTGATGATTTTTTTTTCAATATATTACATTGTTAACAAAGCATTTCCGTGGTGACATCTGTAACTCCGGCTTATCTTTTTTCATTTCCTTTTGTATTGAGGATATTGTTATTGTCTCCTTTTGTACCGTATTTCTCTTGTAAATGACTTGATAATTAAAGTATCTTTACTTACCAAGTAGGACTCTAGCTGGAGCGGCATCCCTGTTGATCCAGAATGACACCCACGATAGGCAGACAATTAACGTACAAGGCAGATATGTCTGTAATAGGAAAAATCCAATATGGCGCTTCAAGTAGAAACTTATTTCTAATGTCGCAAATTCACCTACAAAATAAGATGCAAACATGCTTTATGATTTATCAAGAAAATGGCACAGAAATGTGTGAAAAATACAAAGTCAATATTGATATCTGCAAATCACTTAAAATCTGTTTTGGTGCAAAATTGAATGAAATATGTTTTGTCTCCAACAGGATTTGAACAGATAACCCTCAGTATGCAAGAACTAGCTTATGTTTTGTAGGTTACCTTGATTAATACATCTAAGCAAAGTTTCACCAACATCTTTTAATAAGTTCCGAAGGAAAAGTCTTATTATTATATATTAATACTAATATACAGCCAGTTTAAAATTAAAACATGAAACCCAAACAACATTAGCAGAAGAATCCTTCGCATTATTTTTGTATTCCATTTCTGGTCAATTACATTACTACACTCAAATCAATGAAGAAGCACAAAATCAATGCATTATTAGCGACCACTATAAAATTAAAGAAATTATCTGAAAATAATAAGAAATGACAAAGTCGGAAAAGAAATGAATTTAGAATAGACGCAAGAACAGCATTTCTTAAGACAAACTTTATGATTACTCTGATACATTCAAAAAATTTTCTGAAATTTTTTTACATCTCAAAAGGCACAATCTTAACATACAAAGTTCAAACGACAGATATCGGTAATGTTACAGAGAATGGAAAGTTATACTCACCAAATTCATTATATTCTGTGATGTTTTTTGCTTTGATGCCATCGATATCAAATTGCGACATGGTGACGTCATCGTATACGTCAACAGATTTATCATTACCATGTGACCACACGTATACGATATCCCGCGTAGTATAACCATCTAAAGAAAAGGATAACGGTAAGTACAAAATTAAAAAATACTTACATAAAAATCAAAATGCAACATTATAAACTACAATGAAGTATGAACTTCGAGAAGGTTTGGCGGTTTGAAAACCTATTTGTCATGGTTACATGATTTGATTTCCGCGATCGATACCGATATCAGAGATAATAACGCTCTCCTTTATAATTGAATGTGTGACCATTTTCGATTAAGATGTCAGCGTTATCTTCCTAGACACCAAATTCAACTTTTCAATTTTCATTTTTTTACGACTGAGCATCTTGCACATGATCTTTAAGGTCAGTACACACGAGGTAATTTATCTAATTATCACACGTTACAAAGCTAATTTTGTGTATAGAGCCAATATTAATCGCAAGCGACAAATTATTAGAACCGAGTGTTTCTATTTTCAATATTGCGCACGATTTTTGGTATGATCATGTGATCAGACTTGCATTATGAAAATACCAACAGTTTAACAAGAACTAGAATCAAGGTCACCATGTCAGGTAATGATGTCTGATAAGTACAAAGAAAGAAAACAGTCTTTCATTATCACGAAAACAAGTAGATGAAGTGATGTCAAGAAAATACATTGAAAATTTACAGCTCTTTGAGAAATACACTTTGTTAGATGAATACCATATACTATGCTAATGCCCAAAATAAAAGTCATGATTTGATCTCAAACACTATGCGATAAAAATTGAAATATTTATCTATACAATGTTATTAATCGCAGCATACGTACATAAAGTGTCATTCAAAAGACGTTTTATGGGAGTTTTTCCAAGATATTCACTACATGTTGCGTACATACTTTTACACTGATTTTTCATAGACAAAAATATAGTTTTAAAAAGCGTTTATTTAATATAAATATTTTATACTTAGCAATTGTGAATGATTGAATACATAATGGAATAATATCTTACATCCTCCTATACGGAGAGGGCACACAGGTCTGTCCATCGGATAGTCCATCAATAGCATGGGACACACTGCATGAATTGTCAACCTGATAAATAAAGGAAAGTGTTGAGGTACCGCGCATTAGTCAATAAGAAACATCCATTATACTGTACCGAATAGAGATATAGGTTATCATGGATCCCTAGAAAAACCAAAGGTGGGAGCAGGTGCCAGTGGAGGTATACGCATTGCCTGCTTATTAGTCATACCAGTCGTAATGCCATAAGATAATGGCTTAGCATTGTACCGAAAATGTTTTCATCAAATATTCATTTTAAAAAAGACATGCTTATTATGGTATTGTGGAATAACAATTAACCAGTATGGAATATCATACAAAAGGCAAAACCTTATATATAATTTAGAAGTAATTTACATAAAAACGTTTAATCTTAAATCTAACACATAAATTGAAAAATCATACACAACCACCCATATCAAAAGACTATTATTAATTAATCAATTTATTTATTTATTGTTCAATTGAATATATCTAATTATGTCTGAAATTGACCCATCGCGTTCGCGGAAAATTTATTGCATTTTGTGACGTTACAATACATTTTCAAAGTTTGTCCGAGGTATGACCGAGGTGTAAAGTATTGTGAAGTCATCTGTTTTAACAATTTTTCGCACATAAATGGAAGGGCAATTATACTGACATACACAGGTCATTTGGTTGATATATTCTAACTCATTCTTTTTATTTCAGAGGCGAGAATTGAAACATTCAAAAGTGGATAACTTCGCTATACTGTTCTCAGTTCTATTTGGCTACTGGTGTTTCAACAATATTTCATTTATTCTAATTATAATTGATTTTAAAGCTTTTAATATGACATGTAAACTGATGGTTTCCGAATGCATCATAAGTCTAGTTTTCAGTGCCTTTGTACTGTCGGTCTACTTTTCAGTGCTTTTGTACTGACATGAAATATATACTTAAAATTTTCAGTCATAATTTTATTTAAATCACTCTACGAAATATCTCCCTTATGCATAGTTCTGTCCTTAGATTGATTCTTTGGTTCACTTTTCGGTCATTTTGGTTTCAACACTGCTCTTCAAATATTTAATGTATCATGAGAATTCCAATCATTCGGCCACGAGCATCACTGAAGAGATAAATTGTCGAAATGTGCATCTGGTGCACAAAATTAAAGGGAATATATGTTCTATTTTTATTATAACCACTAGGTCGGTGTCACCGCTAGTGGACTGATAGTTCCCGAAGGCATCATAAGTCTAGTTTTCAGTGTCTTTGTACTGACGGTCTACTTGTCAGTGCTTTGGTACTGACATGCAATACATACTAAAATTGTCAGTCATGAAATTATGTAAATTACTCTAAAACTAAGGATTATTTCCCTCATGCATAGCTCTGTCCTTGGGTTGATTCTTTGATTCACTTTTCGGTCATTTTGGATTCAACACTGCTCTTCAAAAATTTATATATCATGGGAATTCCAAACATTTGGCCCCGTGCGTCACTGAAGACACATTCATAGTCAAATGCGCATCTGGTGCACAAAATTAAAGGGTAATATGTTGTATTTTTAATATAACTGATGCAATTATTCACTAATTTCCTAAAAGCTTTTATTTCTGAATTAAATCCATGTACTGTGTAGTAGAATATCTTCAAAGCAACGGAAAAATTTGAGTGTTTTAAATTCTGGAAGAATGCTTTTGTATTGATTCAATTTGAATAGGTATAAATGAACAACGTTTCATTAGCTTAGGCAGGTGTACCTTTGGAAACGATGTCTTTCCCGTTCAATTTTTCTATAATAATTAAAACGACGGAATACTTGTCGCAACAAAACTCTGTAGGGTATGTAAACATGCATTTAGTTGCATTTAATTGCATTTACAAATAAAATATGTGCGACTAAATACCATTTGCTTTCTCTTCCCCTACTACTAGTGATTTTATTCCATCACGCTGAGGAAGTGATTAACAACATATAAATTACCCCTGATTTATCTTCATTAGGTCCTAACACATTTACGACGTATGGAAAGAGTCAGACGATTGCATGTATCATTAGAAATATATGAGAAAATCTAATCAATATACCGTGTTAATAATAAGACAACAAGAGGAGTGGGTCCGTGGATAACCGATTTCTGTTTTAATAGAAAACGTCATTGATATAATAAACATAACATGGTAAGGGTAATCACTACAACAATTAATAAAAAAGGATATCTATACGTCCCTTAACTTAGTATATGCGCATTTCCACAGGTCTTTTCAGTGATGATCAAGGCCGAATTTGTAGAAATCCGAAATTATGCAACTCGAAGACTGATTTTTTAAAATAAAAAAACCAAGTCTAAGATACATGCAAATGTACTGTTCAGTCAATAAGCAGCTTCGATAGTTTTGTATTTTTATGTATATTAGTGCAATCATTACATTTTCATTTTAAATGTATGTTTAAAATGTTTATAGATATGTTATCTCTCAGTTAATCATAAAACTACTCATCGAAGAGTTTATAACCTCGTCATTTAAACGTCTAAAGGATAAAAGAGGACAACGGTAAATCATTCCTTTGAATCAGTCTTCGTATTTCCTTGCAAAAGCATCTGATTGTTAATTATCACTGTCTCATTTGCTTAGATGCATGTTTATGGACAATTCAATACCTGGAATATGTATTCATAGCCAGAGCTGGGGTACCATAATCTTAAAGGTGTTTGTCTCATGACCGATAGATTCCGACTTCGAGGCGCACAAGTGGCTCTTTTAGTGTCTTGCATCTTTCATAAGACTTAAAACACAAAACCGCGGAAGGTGACATGTAAGAGTTTTAACTAATTCGGGTGATCTTTGCTTGGGTTTATAATTATGTGTGACATATCATTTACATGGGGTCACCATATGGGTGAAACAGTCTTCAAGTGATGCAAAGGAAGAATGAAACAAAATAGCCATGGATGATACAAACCTTCTTGACATGTATATGCTTCCATTACTGCTGATTCTGACAAATACATTGGGTACAGTAATGTTAGGTTGTACAGAACGACGACCGTTCAGGAAGTATGTGTTCGGTTTCCAGATATCCTTCAAGAAACTATTACTAAGAGTGACCTGGCTGATGTTCTCCATGCTAAACTGCAATCTTGCATCATACCAGCTCTGGCGAAGGTAGCACTGCATCGAATAAGACTACAAAGTATGAAAAGGACATCGACTTTTGTTAAGATACATTTTAGTTGAATACATTCATAATTCATGACAAAAATGATCAATTAATACAGAAAACAGGGATAAAATATTGAAAATTAGCGTTAGAAACAGGAATATGCAGCGATGAGAGGTGTCAATTGATTACTTGTAAACAATTATATAAAGGGATTATGTTTTCTACCGCACTTTGCAGTATTGTCGAGGACTACTTTAGAACCTCAAAACTGGCATAACGTTGCTGTAAAGTGAATGATTTATATTTATAGAATTCAGTTTTCTGTTGCTATAGATGTAAGGTATTTATGCATATAGATGAATAAATAATGTATATATTTGATGAAACAAGTTCAATATTAAACTCGACTGATCATTGATAAGGGTAGAACCTCTCAGTATATCAAGCACACAATCATATCAGCATAACTTTTATCTTTGATATAAATTGTCTATAATGGCACATTTAATACAGAATAATTTTTTTTGCTCTTTATACTAAGAATGTTTTCAAAACACATATTCATAGAACAAACATTGATGCATGTCTGGTCAACGCAAAACATGAATAAGTATATCTAAAACGGTTCATGTCAATGATAGAACACTCTGAAAAAAAAAACCCCAAGACACCAAGGCGATAATAATTGGAGAAAATGTGAAATCAAGTATTTACGAACAGAAAAGTACAATCAGTGTTCTTTAGAAATACAATGTGTAAATTAAAATGTGTAATTGAATTAGAAAGAGTTAGCATTCATTGATTAATGAAGTCTACAACAATGCACAGTAACGCACTCACTAATTCATTTTCTTCGACAGGTCCCATACTTCTTATCAGCATGTTCGTTTGTATATACAGTGGCGGACCTGGAAGATAAAAATAAAAAAAAAAAAAAAAAGAAAAGACACCCGCTGTTCATGTATCTTTTATAAATATTACTTATCAATAGCCTGCCTCTGGCCTTTATAAACAAACTTTAAAAAGCATTGAGCATCATTGAAGAGACACAAGTTGTCAAAATGCAAAATTTATACAGGTATGTATGTCCTTATGGCTATTTCCACCAAGTGGATACTGATATCTATATTTCATCTATATTTTGACTGGAGTTTTATAATTTAAGAATAATCCTGGAGTAAAGAATGTCTTTTTTCAATCGTTTGTTGCATGTTTGGTCAATTTGGTATGAGTGCAATTCAACATTTTATATTTCCACAGGCTCGACACTGAGAACCACAATAGAGAAATCAATTGTCAAAATGCACATATGATGCAGTAGATTAAAACAGGTATATATGTTTTCATAGTTTATATTATGTTTAGCGCACTTTATCGATTAGTGTATGGTTGTTATGAATATTTATCAAGCAATGTATGATTTAGAATTTGACATTTGAGTTTTGTTTTAAACATATATGATCATTGATGTTATTGCATTGGATTGCGAAATAATCTCAATGTATGGATGCTTAAAGTAGCATTCCATTCTTACTAATATCGTGGAAAATTTTGCGAAGAAAAATCATTTAAATTGTTTTGAAAGAAACATCCTTTCCTATTTGGTTATGTATGTCTTTCTTTAGCGTTGTATCTTCTGGGTCCATAACGATAGGTCGTTTATGGTCTTCAATATAACGTCGAACGAAAACAAGACAGTGTATTATCAAATCATCAATGAATTCTTCTCCAATCAGATGCATGTCAGGAACGTAAAAGACTATTACATAAAAAGAAGCGGAAACTGAGGTATTGATTACCTTGTATAGAACTCAGACGGAATAGCACGACAGCGTAGTCTCTGACCACCATCATATCCTGACGCGTGATTGATAGGTCCTTTAAGCTTAAAACATCATTACCGTTCTCCATTGTGGAGAAATAAAATGTTACATTACAATGCATTATGTCAATCGTAGAAAATGGTGGACGGCTTCGTAAGAGCTGTATTTGATATGGCTCAATTTCGCTCATTGCATAATACTCAGGGTTAGCTCAAGTAAACATAGTTATCCACGATTTTTTTCATTTAAAAGCATACACACAAGAAACATCAGCCTGAAAATGCATCCTGATGTTACAGAGAATTTGGAATCCATTGATGTAAAACGTTAAAATTGATTGGGAAGGTAACCCACGGTTTCGGGAACATTATAAAAGAATATTGTAGGATTATATTATATTATTGTGTTATATTTTACCGTCAATATGATTTCAGGTTACATCATTTGAAAATTCAAGGTCATTATGAGTGGTAACTTTAATCTTTGAATGCCTTTTCTTTAAATTATTAAACCTTAGCTACTTCTTTAATTATTTTACTGTGACACTTTACTACTACGACAGTATTCATTATTGACTTGATTTCAGTACATACGCTCTTTTATAAATATTGTTTTTCTTGAAATTATATGAATGATTCAAACTGCTCTCGTCTGCACTGTTCATTTACATAGTTTTAAAGGAAGGAAGGTATATCAGCCTTTTGTTATTATATGTATAGAATCAACACATTAATAATTAAATTCTCTTTCGTAAACCCAAGAGACTCTAATCAATAATTGTACAGGTTATTTGACCATCGTAGTTCAGATTTTCGTATACTCTGCCAATGTCATGACATTCAAATGTCTTTCTAGTACCACTTTTATGTCACTTTTCGCTCTTACGATGATCGTATGACATTCAATTAGGTCTCGTTACTCCCCCGTTGGAAATCATTGTCAATAATGAGTAGAATATGAATGAATAATGAACATAAAGAAAAATAACATTATATTCGGTAGTGTGAAACTGAAAGAACTAATGTCCGAGCAGATGTTTTAACATTGGTGTTTTTTGTACTGACATGAAATACATACTTCAAACTTTCAGTCATCAAATTCAGTAAATCACTCTAAAACTAAGGAGTATCTCCCTTATGCTTTGGTTCACTTTTCGGTCATTTTGGTTTCAACACTGCTCTTAAAATATTTATATATTTTGAGAATTCCAATCATTTGGTCACGAGCATCACTGAAGAGACATAAGTTGTCGAAATGCGCATATGGTGCACTAAATTTAAAAGTGTTATATATTTATTATACCTACATACAATTCTTTTGTGATTTTTGCTATATCTGAAAAGAATTTTCTCATACATCGTTTGCGAGTATTCATAACCAGCAAAACAGGAGAAGCATATATTTCCCGACGAATAAGTGCAATATTATTACCAAGTTGACAAAAAATCTAATAAGAAAATCACCCCACCCAAGGAGAGGACTTTGTATGTGAGAGTTGCGGTGAAAGTTATAAATTTTCAAAGCTCTAAGTTTTCATGTTTACATTTGGGATCAATGCTGTGCTGGTAATTATTACGAAGTACTAACAGTCTACCAATGTTCGTCGTTTTACGTTGTTGTGATTGCCAATGTCATATTGGGCCAATGGTCTTCGAATTTGTGACCCTGTGACCTTCAAGACGTTAAATGTCGTCCACAAAATTATTTTACTTTGTTTTATTTTCATGTAATACTACATGTAGTTATAGTATATTTGTTTATATTCGATATGCTATAATTGTCACAATTCTCGGACACTTCGTGGTAGTTCTATATCCTGATATGTCTTTATGATTAAACCTGCATTTGATAGAGCATTTGCAGTGGCATCACGAGAATTAATGATAACGTTGACATATTAGATAGATATTGTACACATACGGGCTGGGTGTATTGCATTGGAAGTAGTATTAATACTGCTTTGTTATTAGAATATATTCAGTCTTAGTCTCTTACTCTTATAGTCTTAGCCTCTTACTCTTATAGTCTTAGTCTCTTACTCTTATAGTCTTAGTCTCTTACTCTTATAGTCTTAGCCTCTTACTCTTATAGTCTTAGTCTCTTACTCTTATAGTCTTAGCCTCTTACTCTTATAGTCTTAGTCTCTTACTCTTATAGTCTTAGTCTCTTACTCTTATAGTCTTAGCCTCTTACTCTTATAGTCTTAGCCTCTTACTCGTATAGTCTTAGCCTCTTACTCTTATAGTCTTAGCCTCTTACTCTTATAGTCTTAGTCTCTTACTCTTATAGTCTTAGCCTCTTACTCTTATAGTCTTAGCCTCTTACTCTTATAGTCTTAGTCTCTTACTCTTATAGTCTTAGTCTCTTACTCTTATAGTCTTAGTCTCTTACTCTTATAGTCTTAGTCTCTTACTCTTATAGTCTTAGCCTCTTACTCTTATAGTCTTAGCCTCATACTCTTATAGTCTTAGTCTCTTATAGTCTTAGCCTCTTACTCTTATAGTCTTAGCCTCTTACTCTTATAGTCTTACTCTTATAGTCTTAGTCTCTTACTCTTATAGTCTTAGTCTCTTACTCTTATAGTCTTAGTCTCTTACTCTTATAGTCTTAGTCTCTTATAGTCTTAGTTTTAGTCTTCGTCTAAGTTTAAAATTAGATTATAGTTTTAGTAAGAATAGACTTTCACATTTGGATTTGATGTTATACTCACCATAGTTTCACATAGTTTTATATTTAGCACTGTTTTAATATCTAATCTGTACAGAGTCGTATACTGTAACATAGTTGTCGCACTACAAATAAACGCTGCAAACTCAACGCAAGACTTATCACTATATAAAAAGCGATCACAGACCAAGAGATAAGGACTACAAATTTTATTTTGTGTTTACGGATTATTATTTGTAGTATCGATGAAATAACTCGTCGGAGTTCATTTAAGAAAGTTCATGACATGTTTGCCTGATGTCTCAAACGACTAAGAATAAATGAATGTAAAACAATCTTTTATTTGCAATTTGCTGAGTATTCAGTAGAGACACACCTTAGTTTGGTTTATTGCCCTTGCTAGTATCTGATAACTGCAATGAAGATCAATTATGGAAACAATTAAACCTTTTGCTGTCACTTTTTCCTAGAACTGAATCAGTGGCATCATCATTTCGTTAGCTTGCCTCTGATTCCATAGAACCATGTCATTCGTTGCATCAAGTTAATGAGCATTGCAGAAAGTTATAAATTAATTCCATTGGAAATCTTTTCCGTTCAGCGCTTCGTGCAGTTGCACATAAAATTGTTTAAAGTCATTTCACACTCTCTGCTGTACTAAATACAAAAATAAACTATGCCCTATCTTAGCCAACGCTCTTGTTATAACCTCTCAATATAAACAGTATGTTTGAACTTATTTTATTTGATTGAAAATACCTTTTGCAGAACTAAATATCAAAATTAATTGTTATAGATGGACGGATATATTTGTAATTTGTTTATAAGAAACACTATGTCTGCAATTTTTCCGCAGCTTGGCACTTATCATATAGAAACAGAAATAAAATTTCTTCGTAAAATCCACGTCTGCTGATTTAATCAGCCCACGACGTTTTTTCGCGTTTATTGTATTGTTTACCGTTGATTGTGACACTGGGCTGTTTTCACCAGCAGACATGGATTTTACATAGAGATTTTGTATCGTTTGTTTCCATTAGATATAGGCCGATGGCCGAAAAATTGTGGACATTGAAGGGGTGTTTTTGTTATTTATTCCACACTTCCCTTATCATTTACATCTATGAGAAAATTTTAATTTTATATCAACAAAAAGCAAGAGACGCAACAAGCGTTATTGAGAGGTACTGTAATGGAATTAAGATATATCTATTACATATCAGTCCCTCGTACATCAGTGACTTAATAATGTAGGATCAAATTCGAATAGCAGCAGTACAAGTAAGATGCATACGATGTCTTTGAATAAAAATAGAAACACAAAGTAATAAATAATAGGTAAAACGATTTTCTTTCATACTACACACTGTTGCTTATTTCACAGAGAGTGAAATCCATAATCTTCCTTACAAGTGTTATCGATCAGACTTATATTTATTTATTTTCTTTATTGCGTTATTTGTCTCCATTTTTTTCTCACCAATGACCATTGTTTCGATAAGTCAAAAGAGTAAAGCATTCTCACTCCACAGTAACTTCAATAACAAGTTCAATAACCTTATGTCTGATGTGATTTGCCTCCATACATAACCCAGACAATAGTGTCCCTTCCTTTATTTTGGATTTAACAATTTACATGCAGTAAGAAAATTGATTCGTTTTACATGTCTTTATTACAGGTTTAACTGTGGGACAGACTTTTTCTATTAATTTCAAATTGTCAGACTAGTGCAACATTACTGCATAGCCTCGTGTCTAAGCTTTCATAGACAGTGTGTCTCGGCTTTCATAAGAAATTGTATTGCATTATTGCAAGTTTTAGAAAGAGAGGGAATGTGTATTGCAAAACCGTAGGAAAATACAAAAGGGGAACTTTTTTACGCTTTATCTATAACAAGTATGAATTAATCATATAAATTATAACTATAAAATTTAACTATAAAATGTTGCTAATTATAGACATGCATAGTAAACAAGTATTTTTACTGAAAATAATCAGCTTTTGTTAAAAAGGAGATATTCCGTGTACCGGAAAGACTTGATAAAGCATGGTATTGATTATAATGAGTATTTTAAGATTGTTGTATTGGTCCTGGTCTCTGCTTTATTTTCAAGCCTTCGAACATTTTATATTGTATATTCTACAAACTATAAAAGAAATATTATTCAAATGTATTGAAATTGACTTACAGATGCCAATAAAAATATCATAAATTTATGATTCATTTTTTATATATTCTTCTTTTGCATATAAGTGTTCTCATAACTTTTCTTATAACTTTGTCTGGGCCATAACTTCTTACTGCCAGTTGGATCTGGATAATATTTCACAATTGTTATCCACGACCCAAGAGTGTGTCATGACCTCAACCAAAGGTCATATCTTCAAGGTCAATGTCAAATGGCACACACAAAAAAAATCTTCGTCCGGGCCATAACTTTTACTGCCAAGTTGGATCAGGATAATATTTCACACAATTGCTGTGTATGACCTCAAGACCTTAACCGAATGTCATATCTTCAAGGTCAAGGTCACAATGCACACATAGCTAAATTCCTTGTCCGGATCATAACTTCTTACTGCCAAGTTGGATTTGGATAATATATCACGCAAGTGTTGTTCCTCACCCAAGAATGTGTTATGACGCTGCACTAAGGTCATATCAATAAAGTCAAGGTCAGAGTGCACACATTGTCAGAATTTTTTTCCGGGTCATGACTTTTTTATGTTTCGTTGCAGGGAGATTATATTTCACAGAAGTGTTGTTCATGACCCAATGGTCTTTCCTGACCTTGAACCAAGTCAAGGTCACAGTGCACACTTGGCCAGAATTCTTGTCCGCGACATAACTTCTTCCTGTTATGTTGGATAGAGATTATATTTCAGACAATTGTTATCCATGACCCAAGGGTATGCCATGACCTTGAGCGAAGTTCATATCTACGAGGTCAAAGTCACAGTGCACACACAGCAAAAATTATTGTCCGGCTCATAACATCTTACGGTTACGTTGTAGGGAGATTATATTTCAACCAATTGTTATCCATGTCCCAAGGGTGTGTCATGACCTTGAACCATGGTCATATCTTCAAGATGACAAAATGATGGTCACAATGCAAAAAGAAAACTAGTGTCCGCGCCACTCACTCTGGAAAACCTGGATTTTCAATTATTCATCTTCAGAATAATTTCAAAAAGGCAAAACCATTCGATAGATCTTATTCATTCGTAACTTTTGGTGTATGCTATATGTTTGTATGAAGAAGCGTTCATATTTTATAGAAAAAAAATTCAATTTTAAATAGGGCGATTGACATGTTAAAATTTTGACGTGACGTCGCTAAGTTTCCCATAGACTCAATGTTAAACACGGACGACGTCACTTCAAAATTAACATAGAAAACGCCCTATCTATAATGAATTTTCCATATAAAATACGAATGCTTTTTCGTAGAAACATATAACATACACCAAAAGTTACGACTACACAAGATCTGTCGATTGATATTAATTTTGTAAAAATAATTTAAAGATAAATAAGTAAACATTCAGATTTTTCGGTTTACAAAGTGAGTGGCGCGGACAGTAGAATTTATTTTCAGACCATAGCTTCTTCCTTGTAAGTTGATGGAAGATTACATTTCACACGAGTGTTCTCCATGACCCAGAGTATGTCAAGACCTTGAATTAAGGTCATATCTTCAGAGTCAAGGTCATGGTGCACAAACAACCACAGTTCGTGCCATAGCTTCTTCCTTGTACGTTGGTGGAGGACTACATTTCACACAATTGTTTTCCATGACCCAAGGGTGTGTCATGACCTTGAACCGGTTTTTCTTTTTTTTTTTTTTTTTCTTTTTTTTTTTATTGGTTGGAGGATCATTCTAATTTTAAAATGCTCAGAAGTTCAACAATTGAGTTTCTACACAATACCAAGCAAGTGTAGTTCATTTATAAGTAATGAAATATAGTATAAATTTCAAACATTGATAATATTAATAGCTCCTTCGGTAGCAGATACAAAGTTCGAATAGTATAAAAAACGCAAGTCTTAAAACTCTTAAGTTATATACAACAACATAATATAATACAATATGGTTCTATGCATTTGGACATTATCCAAAAGTAGTTTCTTGTATACGACAAAGCTACATATTTACGTCATTATACATGTAAATTCAATAATAATAATCTTCCAGCCATCAAAAAAATGTACTAAGTGCACAGTGAGTGATGCGAGAGAATTGTAATGGCTGATTGCTTTTTCTCAGAAGACAAAATGGAAACCGAAGACTTATCAGCAACATTTAAATGCACCCCAAGGGAAGAAGGCAAATAGCGGTGTCTGCTGTCAAACACTAAGTATTCAATCGTTATTGACACTACCATGTTCTTTTACACTGTCGATTTGCTTGCTAACACAGCTCTGGGGATATTGTTTTTGTTATGGTATGTTAACAGGTCGTTTTTCGGATATTATTTGTCTATTATAACATTTTCTATTGCTGCTGTGGAAATTGATGCCTTTGAATTTTGCGTGTCAAGAATTGTTGGTGAGGGATTAAGAAGCTATTGTAGCTATTGAGAAAAACAAACAAAAAACGTTTTTGAATATTTGAAAAGAAAACGAATGTCTAGGTAATGATTTGGGAAAATGTTTTATACTAAATACTTAGCAAAAATTTCAATGCAAAATTTGCAGTTTTCTTAGAAAATTATAAGTATCCATTTCGTAGAATAAAATGTATTGCAGTTATTATTCGAATGACAAGCTTGTTTATTTAGGGGATAAACGTACTGTGTGTGATTGTTTCCTGTCCGCATACCGTGGTTATACCGATGGAAACTGAGGAAAACGGTAGTTTCCAATGGTATAACCACGGTATACCTGTCAATCAAACACAGTACGATTATCCCGATTCTAATTCTTGGTAGCAAAACATCCTTCTTTCTCTTTGAAATTGCTCCCAAATTTCTAATTACATAGGGACGGATAGGGCCATGTTTAACATTCTTCCTAGAAACCAATTGAAATACATCGCACTGGCATAAGGAGTTTCTTCATTTTCATATTCTCAATATTTTAAGATTAAATTGTTAGTCACAACTTGGTTCAAACATGAATGACTTGATATTGCATTGTAAACGGCTCAACTGGCAGTTTTGAGATGAAATAACATGCTAGAAAGTATGTTGAATGGTGGTACTTCATGTACATTGTTAGTTATATTGGTTTAATTTAATTGTAATAATTGTGCACGTAAATAGTAGAATTAGAATCTGCAAATCATCATTGATACGAGGTTTAAAATAGACGATGAGAGCACTAAACGAAGATGTTATAGACAGTATGTTTGATATAGGAGTCAAAAGCAATATGAACAAAGTGTACGTACAATGTAGTAATGGCGGTATATCGTGGTTAAACATGTCTGAACGCTCACGTGTGGACCAATCAGAATTGTCAAAACAAAACAAGTGAATTTGAATTATGAATTTATAATCACTGCTGATAAGGAATTTAAAGCCAGACGCGGAACACAGCGTACATTACTCTATTACCACGACTATCATTACTTAAATATATTAAAGTGTAATGCTTTCGCTTGTTCTCTACAGGTTTTGATATTTAATGTTACGTCAACCGTGGTTCATAGTACTATAAATGAATATATCCGCTAATGAAAAAGAAGGTATCAGCGGTCCATTTTGCAGCTCCTCCGTACTTAAACAAAAATATTCCTCAAATTTTACTGTATAAAAATTTTGTGAATTGTTTAAATAGAGTTTTTATAAATTCTTGTGTCGCCAATTTGTCAGAAGTTTGACCTCTACCAAAAGTATGACTCCTGCCCCTCATGGATATTGACAATCAGACGGACGCCGGACTAAATGATCACTTTAAACTGCCTTATTCTGCATGCGAAAAACACATTAAGGGTGGTCTCTTTTATGTATAAAGAGGTCTGTTAATATATTTTACTTTCTATAAAGTCACTTGTGTAATCAGTTTGCACTATATGTATCTTAGCCTTTTATAGTTCTTAACAACACATGAAAAAATGTGATTCGGTGCACAAATCTATTATTATTATTATTATTATTATTATTATTATTATTATTATTATTATTATCATTATTATATTGATATTATGATGCTACAAGTAGTTTGGCCTGCAACAACTAGAATCTTAAGGCACTCTTCAAAAACCTACCTCAACATTTTAGTAATAATCATTGAAAATGCATTTGATTCATTATTACAAGATTTTATAATATCAAAATGAATTGATATTTAATGACAATATAATACAATCGTATAGTCCCTAATTGAATCATAATGCAACGAACTCATCAATACTTCTGTTAGAAATGCCATAACGCGTCGCGTAATGCACTATTGTTTGCAAAATTGTCAGAAAACCATTAAATAACAAAATTAAATTTTGAGCTCCAAATATGTGCAAATATTTTAAGGTTGTTATCTTACAAAAATAGTTGCACTTCTACACGGGAGGATATCCATAATCAAGTGGGATTAATCCCAGAACTGTAACTCGTTTAATCATATGAATATCGTTTGAAACTGGTTGCACGTGGCTCTGTTCCGAGGTGGGGATATCACATCCTCGACACCAGCGGACGTCCATAACTTCATTTCCGGTGTCTGCTAAGCATGCCGTAATATATGTACGTCATTGGAACAACCTTTTTTAGGGTTGTCTGCGTGGCGTGACGTTATATGCGGCATGCTTTGTAGGCTAGGCGAAGCCGCCGCACGGTTTAAATTTACAACATATATAACATATGCACCTACATGGACGTCCGCTGGTGTCGAGGATGTGATATCCCCACCTCGGAACAGAGCCACGTGCAACCAGTTTCAAATCATAACTTCATTTCCGGTGTCTGCTAAGCATGCCGTAATATATGTACGTCATTGGAACAACCTTTTTAGGGTTGTCTCCGTGGCGTGGCGTTATATGCGGCATGCTTTGTAGGCTAGGCGAAGCCGCCGCACGGTTTAAATTTACAACACATATGACTATCCTTTTTCGATTGTACCACGAACAATGCCACTCCTGCTACTTATACGGGTAATAAGGGCAATAGTTTAATTAAGACTTTGTCATTAATTATCATGGGCAATACCTCCTAATCCAGGCCGCACTTCTTTTCTGTAACTTCTCAATAATTCGTCCAAGAGTCGCGTCACGTTTTCCATTGGTGACAAACATAGTGATATATCTGTAATGCACCTGCAGAGATATACATTTTTAATATTACTTTAGTAACAGACATCACAGTAAATATTTACATTTAGTCGAACACCCTCATTTTTAATTCAAATTCTTCTTTGTACTTGAATTTGACTGTTAAGCTGACAGAAGATGCTTACTTTTTCGACATCTGATATCATTGCTGTATAATGATCTGTGTTTTTACCTCTACATACCTAGCATTGATGTCGTGTAGTATTTGTGTGGGTCCGTATCGGTTTTTCTTGTTATTATATTGTAAGTAAACGAAGGAGAAGCACGAAGGTTTGACCACATCTCTATGGAATAAATGGACAATATCGTGTATAAGCCATATTCAAACAAATCTTAATTGGGGTAAGGAGAGGCCAGGTGGAGTAAGCGTCCCCTAGTTGTATACAACATCCGTCGCAAATTTTATTAACCTTCGAATTTCGAAATATTTACAAATACAATATTTTGATCAGTTTATTTGTAAACCATTACAGTGTATAAGTGATACAGACTGAATTTGGTCATACAGTTAATTAAACATATATTAGGTAACGATCATTTTGTTTTCTTCATTTCTTCGCTATTGCAGGCCATACCAGCAGCCCTTTTCACAAAAAAGCTAAACTTACGAATTGTCGTAAGTTTTTAACTTAGTAATACGTACTTCGTAAGTGAATTCTTTTAAAATCCTTACCACGAACACATTCGTAAGTGAAATATTACGACAAAAACTTACGCAAAATTTCCCATAGAAACTAGTTAGCGCATGCGTCTTTCAACCTCCGATGTAAACTTTGCAAGAAAATTAAGGTATCTATTAGCAAGTACCTGTGTAAACGAAAGCCAAATAACTCGATTGAAGTTACTCGCAATGGCCCTCGGTGTATCATAAAACAAAAATATAGTAAAAGGGAAATTTACTCCTTCACTAAAGAATGATATTAAGAATCGTTGTTGGATGGAGATAACTTCTGTGTGTGTGTGTGTGTGTGTGTGTGTGTGTGTGTGTGTGTGTGGTGTGTGTGCTAGTGATCATTACACATATTAGTTTGGTAACATTCCCGGTGAATGGCATCAAAATGTTCTTATGTCACGTAACTATCTGAAGCACTGAATTATCTTTTGCGTGTGAACGTAAATCTTGAAAATGGGTATCATATAATGTTGTTTCATCTGAAGTACAAGGATTAGCTTAGTATAGAAATATACATGTACATGTAGTGCCAAGGGTAAGTAAAACTGATGTAATGATTACTAAAGAGTAAGTAAAACTGATGTAATGATTACTAAAGAGTAAGTGATGTTTTCAATTAAAAGTTTTAATGAAAGATCTATCAGAATAGTTCAGTTTCATTTGCAAAACGGAAAAAAATGATGATAATTTTTCTCACAAATAAAAAAAAAACAAATTTCTTGATAAATATTCAAGAATTCAATGGAGTTTTTCAATATCTAGTTAAAATGTTTGAGCAGTGCATATGTATGTTTATGAAGTCCTCTCACGATTCGCTGTTCAGTTTTTATGCTTAACAATAACAAACAAATCGCAAAATAGTCATAAAGTGAATGATTGTGTTTTTTGTTACAGAGGAGTTGACTTCATTGGCGCCTAGTGTCTAATAAAAACTTCAACTGAGAACGTTTTATTGCTGACTATGTATGTACTTAATACAAATAGGGGTGCACTTTGTGAATAAGGCGATTTTTTCACTTAAGGATATGGGTTTATCAAAAAAAGAAATTTAGGATGGTACAAGATATAACATATGTTGAAGCTGTTACCACTTTGTTTCATTGCTATTTATACTTTTTATTTATTTATTCTATAATTTAATATTTAATATAATTCTATATTTAAAGAAAAGTTTGAATCTTTCAGAAAGGACAGGAGACGTTTGACTCAGTTGTATGAGATTAGTTGCCACGGGTATGGAGATAATGAAAGAAGAAGGTCACAAAAAGACATCGCAATAATATTCCATTTTATTGCAGTTGGAAACCGACTTAGGACGGTCAATTGAATTGTCATTCATTTGGTGTGGTTAAGCAGTTACAGGCCCACATTTCTTTTAACTAAAACGCACTACAGTTAAAGAGCACGCATTAAAAAGTTTAAAATAATAGGCTCTATATAGATAAAAGAACCAACAAAAAAATGGAGAGGTCTTAAAAATATGTACATGAATAATACAGTTGAATAAATATAAATATCAAGAATATTAAGTAACATCAACGCAAGTTTGACATGTAGCAGTACTGATTAACAATCAGAGAGGACAACGTGCAGGCCTTTATTTCCTCCGACAAGGCCGTTCATAGAATCAACAAAGCCCACTTAGACAGCTATGCTCTAAAAATTCTGCATAACACTGTAAAATGGCCTAGTAAAAGACACTGTCCTAGTAAATCAAGAAATTTTACAAGAAAGGCTGTGTATGACAAACCTCGCCAAGGACATGCATAGGAAATAGAACAATGGGAACATAGCTGTTGCCTTACACTGGTTCCTTGACAAGTACTTTTAGGTCAGTTTAGTAATTATTTTGCTCATTCAATATTTACACTTTGCATCTCCACAGTTTCGACCTCGAACAGCACTGAAGAGACATTAGGCTTCACTTGAGGACGTTTTATTGCTGACAAAATTATTTGATTGCAAATCATCTGTTGTACCTATCAAGAGAGGTGGTTGAATGAAGTTATAATGGTCATTTTAACTATCAGATGGGAAAGGCTTCTTCTATCAAAATACTCCCTGAAGAAAAATAGTTAAAATGCTGCTCTTTGTAGAACTGAAATGACATTAAGCAATTATGAGTTAATTCATTAAACATTTTGGGAAAATTTATATATCCGTGACTGTGAATGAAAAATGAACATATCAATTTATGAACTGAATAAAGAACAAAGGAACTCGTTTTTATTGTACACACACACACACATATATATATATATATATATGTTTATCTAGATGTATTTTGTTTCTGTTTTCGTAATAGTTGATGACTTAATATCGATTAAAACAAACATCTAGTTTTCAGTGCTTTCGTACTGACATGAAATATATACTTCAAATTTTCAGTCATTAAATTAAGTGAATCACTCTAAAACTAAGGAATATCTCCCTCATGCATAACTCTGTCCTTAGATAGATTCTTTGGCTCACTTTTCGGTCATTTTGGCTTCAACTCTGCTCTTCATATTTTTATATATTTTGGTAATTCCAATCATTCGGCCACGAGCTTCACTGAAGAGACATAACTTTGGTGCACAAAATTAAAAGGTATGTATGTTCTATATTTATTATATACAAATTATGACTTTATATATATCTCAGGAAGAATATGTAATTGATAGGCATGCAAGTTCCCTGAAAATGTAAACAAACACGGTAATCATCTTGCATGGGCACCTACTACTGCATAAGGTGTATATATCCTGGTATTTTTTATCCATTACTTTGAGGAGCAGGAGTACCAGGATACATGGGACGCTCACCACTTCAATAAAACTGACAGCAGTACTTCAATATTAATACTAATTCACTTTTACAAAACTTGAAGTGCACAGAAAATGAGAAACCACCGTCCACTTCAACCATACAAAAGGTAAATATGCTAAAAATGTTCTGGATTTTCTCCCTAAGTGTACTCAGCGACTGCCTTGTTATGATAAATTAATAAAGGTTATTAAATTAGGAACACTCTGTCTAAGTGCTTGTAGCGGTATACATGAAGTTCTAGCCGTTCCACGAATGTATGAAAGCACATTAAACTAAGATGTAGCAGGGAAATTGATGTCACATTAACGATTAACACTGGCACATGATCAACCACTGCTTCGTATTGGTTTAATACATAGGTCGAAATATATTGCCTTATGCGCCAAGAAGGTGCCGTCACTGTTAGGTGAAATTACCGCTTTTTGTGTTAAATGATAACCAAAAAACCATAAACCAAGCTACACAATATTTAGTTTTAGTTACCATTGTAAATTTATCTCACTAGATTAGAACTGCAACGAATATGAATTACACTAGAAAATATGTTAAGTTGAGAGAAGGTTTTTACAAATCTCAAAGTAAATCATAAAAGAAAATATGCTTGAAGAAATATCACTTAACAAACAATATATTTCAACAACATGAATTTCATATACATTTAGTGTATGATATGTATACTACATACCCTATTAATAAGAATGTCATATAATTCCATCGCAGGTTCATGATTGTGCGCAACCTTCCTCGGCTCAAGAACAAAACTATCTGTCAAAAACCATCTTCTCTAATGAATTGAGAAAACGAAATTTCCCTGCTTGGGTTCAGTTCTGTCAAAGCAAGTTTGATTCATACTGTCAAAGTCGATTGCGATCATCCTGCGTGTATCAAATATTTCTTTCTTGTTCAATTTCACCTCTTCTTATTGGCTATAAATTTGATGTCAAATTTTAGAAGCAATCTAAGCGGCAATGATAAAATGCTTTCCACACGCTTTGGGACTATTCCGTTGCTGAAAACGCACAGAGTGTTGATTCTTCTCTCAGAAGCAATATCTATATACAAAACTGATCGTAGTTGAAAATGAATACTCTGTGATTGATTAAGGAACAATTATGGAAAAATGGGTTTTGATTGGCATTTCGGGGCATTAATGCGAACTGGCGAATACCATTGATCCCTATTTGTGCTTACTTGATGCAGAAATGGTTAGATAGCTAGACGGGATGTCAGAGAAACTTACTTAGCCGCCGGGAAGTGTCCACCAGGAGACGCCTCTGTGTGTTTGATTTGACGATTTGGTCTGATTGCCCAATATATTTACAAATGCATAGCGGACTGATTGAGTAGTTATTATCGGCCCCTATCTCTTGGACGCACTGAAAGGATCACAAACAGGGAACAATGATTAAGGCATTGTGACTGTGTTCATTATGTGGCATAAAGATTTATTTGCCAACAGTACAATAGACCTTATATGGTAATAGAGGGGGTCATTAGATAATTGTTTGAAGGAAAGTGAATTAGAATAAATCGAGTCATTTTTATTTCTCTTTTTTTCTGACAAAATACTTGGACTTCTATACTTCCATAATAATAGGACTGCGTAGGAAAGTACATCAGATATTATTTAAATCCTTATGACAGAGCAGTTTCTGTAATGATAATCGAAGCAAATAAAAAAATATAAAGTATCACGGAGTTTCCTAAGAATAAACCATATGCGTTCTTTATTATAAGAGTCGACTCGACAAATCAGGCTAATCGAAGAAGTAGGAGGAAATCTTCAGTGAAAAAAAGTGTGGTTGTGGGTATACACTCCTCTTATTTAAGCAATTATGATTGTCACATTATTAATAGGAATATATTTTATTGTTCATGCCCTTACTGGTATAATTTTTCTGACATGCATGTCATGACTTTTACCTGAGGTCAGGCAAATACTTCCATGTTCTCCGTATACGAGACACGTCGTGTTTCAATCGATTGAGGAATAATGGAGATTAATTACATTATTTGTATTGATTCTGTCGTGTAAGTAACTCTTCCAAGGCAATTTCAGTATATTAATATTCTAACTAAGTGTTAACTGTGACAAAATTACATTCTAGCAATTCCCATCAGGCTTAATTTTGGTATAGTAATTAGTATATTTCTTATCCCTTGCATTTACATGAGTGAGGATTTCGTTGTTTTCGTTTTCAATATTGTTACTTTTTATTTATTTATTATTAAGGGGTTGGGCGGTGCAGGAGATGACTTAGTAATATATTATACATTTTCAAAGTAAAATTGGTGTAGTATCATAAGCAATAAATATTTATTTTTCCATTCATATTAGCAGATTTGCGCGAAATTTAACTTCCCATACATAAAATGTGATTTTCAGCATTACCCTAATAAGTACCTGGCATACATAAAGATCCCGTATGTATGTAATTATGGACCATGATCTGCCTGCTCCATACAGAGGATGCCAATGACATTAAGCTGGACCCCATCAAGCAAGAAAAATTTATAGTGGAGAAAGCACAACCATTTCAAAAGAATATAATCCTTTAGCTCGTTCCTGTACAATCGCGCATGACTTTTTCGAAGAACTGGTCCACCGAGGACATTTTTTCAATCATTGGACAAACTTTTTGTGTGTTTAAGTCGACCCATTGCACAACAAAGTACCTTGGAGGGCAGGTGTATCTAAGTGGATGAGGTGCTCGATCTGTGGTCAATAAGTGCCAGGTTCGACTCCTGCCGTAGGCACACCGATGTCCTGTCCTAACTATGAAAATCGACGTTTAGTGTTACGGTAGACGTGGCACGTAGAAACCCGTCATTGTCTCGAGTAAGTTTGTTGCAAATGTATAAATTTCTATGCAATGCAGGCAGATGTCGCCATCATATATGCTAAAAACTCGTGAATTGACGCAAAACAAAAGTTTTAAAAGTACTTCGGTCCTTCTCTGGGCGTTTTCTTAATTTTGATCCCAAATAGAGTTCTTTATGGTTTTTCGTAAAACGTTTGCAGCTTAGTACCAGTATCGATATGATTTTGTATTAAAGGTTTTGATACTTTAGTATTCTAGTCTCTGATTCAACACTGAACCGAATACTACGTTTATGGATATGCTCGGATCCCTATGGTCCACAAGTAGGAACATTCATACTTTAAATGTGTTGTATAAACAGATCAATACAAAATGTAAAAACTTAAATTAATATATTTACATTACTACAAGACTTCCCGTGTTAGAATCCCGTTACCCTACCCGATTTATGTTTCAGTAATTCTTGCTGGACCGGATTACATCAGAGAGCGCGCATTAATATTTTAATGGGCGGAGAATGTCTAGAATGGCTAGATACGCTAACCAGGTCGTTTACTACTATTTACAAAAAAACAACATCATTCATTTCAAAATTAGGGGCATTTCAAGCAGAACACAAACATATATGCAGACTATATATATATATATCCAGACTATGATAAATTTCAGTTGACAGTATACATACAAATCATCGACAAGTAGAAAACGCTTCAAATTCGCACGAAACCAAATCATAGACAGCTGACGGAACCAATTCATCGGAATGTGAATCAAAAGAACTGCAGAATTACCATTTGCAGTTTCTCTTTGGCTTCATGGCTAGATCAAAGTTTGAAAATTACACTTTCAATTTTCTTTCTGAATATGACGACAAACTGTACGTGTACACGTACTACTGCATGCAGACAGCACAATCACATGTGCATGGTGTGGGTCACTTCTCCTCCTGTTACAGACGTTACATCTTGATTTTGCTTGATTGTCTGGGTTTTTTGTTTGTTTGTTTGTTTTTTTTTTTTTTTTTTTGCTATTGACTAATTCAATTCATTAAGTTGAAAAAAGAACCAATTCACAGGAAAGTGAATCGACAGTAATACAGTCACAGTTTCGTTCCAGCTTTGGTTTTATATCATTTTTTTTTAATTTGCACTTACAGTGTATACTACAGTACAGTATGTGTGTACGTGTACTACTGCAGGCAACACAGGCTTCTTCCATTACATACGTTACATCTTTAATCCAGCATTTTGTTGTCGCTTTTATTTGATTTTTTATTAAAAGTAAGAATTTTACGGCCTTTTGAAATAAATAAAGATCTGCTTTGTACTGATGCACTATTTTCTTTACTTATAAGGGTTGGGAAAATTTAAAAACTAGAATATGGTTTTTCGAAAATACGTACGTGAATCGAGCAGGAAATTTGAGTAAGTTCAATTCAAAAATATTTTAGAAACATTTGTAATGGTAATAATAAAATAATCATTAAAAAAATAAGACATTTATTCCTTAATTAATTTATTGTTTCTATTGTTTAATTCTTTTTTTTTTATTAAAATTGTTGTTGATTCATCTAGGATTATTTCTTAATTTTATTATTATTATTATTATTATTATTATTATTATTATTATTATTATTATTATTATTATTTAATTGCCCTCATATTTCGATTCACATTAAATTGTTCCTAGTTGTAATAATTCAAAATGAAATTGACATAATTTATCGGCATAGTTTTATTTAATGACATCCTTCTTTGGCAGAATACAGCCCACCAATGGCAAATAGAGAGCAAGCAAACACCATTACTTGCTGACATTTGAAACACGTGCAAATAACAAATCCTGTAACACATATAAGCAGCGAAATCCCTCGCTAAGGCCTTTACCTTTACCACATGCTTCATTTTCTTGACTGAAACTGGATTATAATTTTTCCTTGCCAATAAGAGTATTTCCTGACATAATTGAAGCTGATGTGACGCTTGTGAATGAACTGAATTCGTTATCTATCCTGGGCTTTGATATAAACTAATATAATATAATGCTATACGTAAGAAAAGGCTGTTATGAAAATGGTGTTGACTAAGTATGGATATTTTAAGTGTATGTATACTTTCCCCTTTGTTACTCAGTGTATGTGATACACAATGCTCCAATACTATGAAGCCGGCGTGGCCTAGTGGTATCGCGCTGGACTCCTGATCGGGAGGCAGGGGTTCGAGTCCCGCTCTGGTCATTCCGGTGTCCTGTCTTTCGGATGAGACAGTAAAACCGAGGCCCCGTGTCGTGGTATGCATGGCACGTTAAAGATCCCTCATCACAGCTTCGGGTGGGTCCGTTGCAAAGGTCAAAATTTGTATGCCTCGCATCAGGCAGATGTTGTCACCATATACGTGAAATATTCGTGGTGTGACGTTAAACAAAAATCAAGCAATCAATCCAATACTATGTCCCATATAATTTGTCCTCACGTGAAAACACATAAATGGAATGGATTATGACTACTGCTACAACTGCATCACTGCAAGTACCATTAGTGATAAGGTGTATGACTATATGATGTTCCACTTCTGCTGAAATAGGATAAATGTATATCAATGATTATGTTGTTTTTATTCTTAATTCTGAACCTTGATTGTCAAATGGATAAAGGAATTTATTCTAGTCTAGCCTTTTAAATATCTCAAAATTTACGATCAACTCCAATTTTCACCAGATCATGTGGACACGTACATCTTCCATTCCTGATACCCCTTTCCGAAATTTGCATCTGAAAGGCTCTTAGGTATATTGAAATTCTACCCTGTACCTCGTAAAACAAAAACTAAGATAATTACCTAAACATTGAAGAAAATTGCTACAAAATGTATTTATCTGTAGGGTTGCTTCGTTATTATTTATGCCACAACAGTATTATTAAACTTATATGAGAGCGGTGCCTGACTGGTGCACTGCTTTATAATTTAGTCCTAAGCCACAAACCTGTCCGAAGCAGTGTGATCCGTATACCGTGACACTGGGCATCGGTTTATACTATCTCGTTCAAAGGAGAGACAGGGAGATAGTAGATCTCCTTGGAGAAATCTGAGTCCATAGCTGTAATTGAAACTAAGTCCTCGGAGCAGAAGTCTAATGACATAACAATGGACCAATTTGTTTTATCACGAAAAATTATATTGCGCTTCGAACTTTAAAAATGTTACAGGAATATAAACACTTATTCTGTATAATTTTCTAATAGCCCACTATAAGGCACTAAATTGAAATATTAGAAAATCAATATGTGAAATATCAAATAATCTGAGACTATTCAGACTCCCGATTCTAGTCTCATTTTGTATTAAACGAGGATACTTCGATCCTGAAATTCCGGAAAATAATTGACAGATAAAACAATTTTAAGATTAGATTTTTCTGATTTTGACAGATGGAAACACGAAGTGATAATGAAGTTCATATGATTGATAAGCGTATTGACCAGATCGATGGACAATATGCGATATTGCCTTGTGTACTTTTCTAGCATTAGGAAAGAGAATTGAATTATTACCGTTTGCCATGCAGAGGAACAAATCTCTAACCTTGATGATGGTGGTCAATGTATTCTCCGTGCTGGAGTAAGCTCGGGAACTCGTGATTCAATCGCCGATCGAATCAAAGCACGAGGTGAGAGGCTGCATGGAGTCCAAGCGCTGTACCTTAGTCTAGATCACGTAACTGAAAGTAGATTCATCCGGTCCATTCTGTCATTTATGTGAAATTAATGATTCACTATAAAAATGGTAGTATTTTTTTTCTCAGTAGTTTAATTTCTTTAACGTCAGTGCTGAATTAGACGTCCTCTTTAAATGTGATTTGAACTCGCCAGTTTAAGTCCTGTCACACGGTCGCGATTTAATGCTTCAAGAAAGGGTTAAGACGACACCTGGCGCATTTTAGTTCGTAAACTGTAAGGTAAAATAATGTATTCTCACTGGCTCCAAGTATCATCAGCCTGTTTAAAAACGAAATCTCGCGAGATCTTCCTTTTCTCCTCGAAGTTTACAGATGCGGAAAAGAAATAATTTCAATCTTGCAGTATCGCAGTTTGCTGTCTTTGTCTATCAAAGTAAGAACAATTTTGACACCAGTAGAAAACAATATTATTAGAGTAGTTGACGCCCAAGACGGCTCTGAGAGCAGGAATGTAGACCAAAATGTCCTGGCAAACGCATAGTCAGAGGGCAAAACTCTAGGACGATTTGTAATTCCAAAGAAATCTAGAGAAACGGAGAGTAATCCGGAGTGATCAAGTGAAGAGTCCGATGCCCCCCCCCCCCTCCCCACCCCATGAAAGTGTTAATTCTAAAGGCAGTGACAATGAGAACGGAGAAATCCCTAGTACTGATAATAACCTCGTGCTAATTAAATGTAATTCGGATGATGAACATAACCGTTTTCACTCCACCCCCTTCTTGTAGAAAGCTCAGTGATTAAAAGCAAAGAGAAAAATGCATCCTAATACTTCAAAGTTCACCTGAGGGGAGATAACCCCGCCCTAACCTCCTTACTGGGATAATTATTTTACTTGACATAGCGCAATTTTTCTTGCAGATGTGCGAGTTTTTTTTGTAATCTGTGCATTGGTTCGTTGTCCAAAATATTTGTTGACGACCCGCATGGTCGGAAATATTATTTGTCTCGGAGAAGATACAACGTCCAGAGAAACGAAAGTAACTGCAGAGAAATGGAAAATGCAAGTAAAGAATATAAGAAAACGATGCATTTC
The DNA here is from genome assembly GCA_035048485.1 of Pteria penguin. NCBI lineage: Eukaryota > Metazoa > Mollusca > Bivalvia > Pterioida > Pteriidae > Pteria > Pteria penguin. Next base: position 36,218,522 of record CM068585.1, on the reverse strand, counting down.
TACATAGAAAAAGAGAAGCGGGAGACTGAGTTTAAGCTGAATAATTTACGAAAGAAAAGCCCAAAAGAATACTGGAAGATTCTTAATAGATTTAAGAAACAAGATAGAGGAAATATACAGCTCGATATATTGTACGAACATTTCAGAAAGATCAACGCCGAAACGGATATAGAAGAAATAGATATGACAGAGCTTGAGGAAGGCAATGACGAATTTTTGAATGACGAAATAACACCAGAGGAAATCCGAATTGCGATCAAAAATTTAAAAACAGGGAAGTCAACAGGCACCGACGGTATATTTAATGAGTACATCAAGACAACCGAACGAATGTTTACACCAATTATTCATCGCTTTTTTAACATCATACTTGATTCTGGATACATACCACGTGACTGGCTGGAAGGAATTATAGTTCCAATATTTAAAGGCGGAAACCCGAAATCACCTGAGAATTATCGACCAATCACACTCCTAAGCTGTATGGGTAAAACTTTTCACTTCTGTTCTAAATAATCGTCTGAACTTCTTTCTCGAATCACACAGTGCTCTTTTCAGAAGTACAAGCAGGGTTTTGAAATGGCTACTCAACCCTGGATCATATATTTGCATTACAATCGATAATTTCTATTTTAAATAAAAGGCGGAAAAAGTTATATTGCGCATTCATAGATTTTTCGAAAGCCTTCGATACTGTTTGGAGATCTGGACTTTGGAGTAAACTGTTACATTACAACATCAATGGCAAATTCCTTAGAATCATTCGTAATATGTACGAAGAAATTAAATCGTGTGTAAAACTTAATAATGACGTCACTTCTTTCTTTTGCTGCAAATCCGGCCTCCGTCAGGGTGAGAACCTTTCACCGATAATGTTCAGCCTCTACTTGAACGACCTTGAAACCTACTTGAAAGATAATCTCTGCAATGGAGTTACCGTCCCTGGGGGACTTACCACCACCCGAATTCAGCCTTCTGATCATCATACTACTCTATGCAGATGACACAATACTAATATCAGACAACCCGACCGACCTTCAACGGAATTTAGACTTTTTTCATCGCTACTGTTCCACTTGGAAATTATCTGTTAATATCTTAAAAACAAAAATTGTAATATTTGGAAGTCGAGGAGTTCCTAATCTTGATTTAAGATACGGTGACCATAGATTAGAAATTGTTTGATTGTTATAAAATACCTTGGAATTATGTTCAAAAATACTGGTAATTTTAGATTAGCCATATCTACAATTTCATCACAAGCCAAAAAAGCCTTACATCTTCTTTATACCAAATCGTAAATCTTGACCTGTCAGTGAGATGCCAGATAATGCTTTTTAATCAAACAATACTACCTATTCTTCTGTACGGTTGTGAAATATGGGGATTTTGTAATGCTAAAATTCTAGAAAATGTCCAATGTGAATTTTTGCGTTTTATTTTAAGGTTAAAAAAATAGTACGCCACACTGTATGTTATATGGCGAGACAGGAGTTCAACCATTGATTTATGTAATCAAACACAGAATATTGAATTTTTGGTCTAAGCTTATTCGTGGAAAAGCTGAAAAACTGTCATGCTTACTGTACAAAATTTTATTAAATGATCATCGTATGAACATAAAACATAGTTGGATACAAAATGTTGAAAATATTTTGAATGATTTGGGTTTTTCTTACATATGGCAATCTCAGAACGTTGTAAATACTAAATGGTTTTTAAATGCAGTGAAAACAAAGACTATTTGATCATGCTCAGCAAACATGGATAAATACCATCAACGAATCTCCAAAATGCATATCATATCGCTGTTTAAAAACCTCACTTGATTTTGAAAAAATACTTGTCTCTTATGTTGAAATCAAGTCGTATTACTTTTACTAAATTCCGAACTTCAAATCACAGATTACCCATTGAAACAGGAAGATGGTCCTCTATTGATAGATCCCAAAGAAAATGTAATTTATGTAATCTTAACGCACTAGGGGACGAATTTCATTATGTCTTTGAATGCACTTTTTTCTCTGTTCAACGTAATTTATATATTGATAATTATTACTATTTGAGACCAAACATGTTAAAATTTCAGCAACTATTCTCTTGTGTAAACGAACAAACATTGGAAAATCTGTGCAAGTTTCTATCAATTGTTATGAAGCAATTTAAATAATCTTAAACCTTTTATATATATGTATATATACATATGCACATACATATATTAATTGTGTACATCTTGTTAACGCATGCATATTTATACTTATTGTTTAACCTCGATATGTCATTTGACCTCGAGTTGTAAATAAAGTTCTGTTCTGTTCTGTTCTGTTCACAGGTCGATCAAACATGAACTTCGATGAACGCCAACAACTAGTAGAAAAGACTATATTAACGATAGGAAAAGCCTTTAAGTCATCTCAGTTACATGGCGAAAATAAAGCACAACGAAAAGATAGGATGCCAAACTCCTGAAGACATTTGAGCGGTGTTGATTAACTTTATGGATTCGAATTTTACTGGGTTCTAAGTCGGATATTGTAAAACGCAAACGTGCCATGGAAATATCTAAAGATACGACAAAAGCGGCCCTTACGTACCAAAACGCCTAGAAACAACACAACAACAATCTCACCAAGACGCCTAGAAACAACACAACAACAATCTCACCAAGACGTCTAGAAACAACACAACAACAATCTCACCAAGACACCTAGAAACAACACAACAACAATCTCACCAAGACGCCTAGAAACAACACAACAACAATATCATTCAACGCAAGGATATATTCACACAAACAGCACAGAAAAGTTACAAAACCACAAATATGTTGTTGATTAATTATTGTTTTACGTCACTTCACGATTATTTCACGTATACAGGTATGGTGACGGCATCTGCCTGATGCATTGCATACAAATTTAGATCTTTGCAACCTACCCACCCGAGGCAGTGAGGGTTCTTTTACGTGCCACACCTACCGTGACACGGGACCTCGGTTTTTACTGTTTCATCCGAAAGAGAACACCGGTGTGACCAGGGCGGGAGTCGAACCCGGGACCTCTCGGTCACGAGCCGAGCACCTTATCCGCTATACCACACCGGCTTCAAATATGTTGTTTCTGTATAAATATCTGTTATTGCGCCATGTTCCCGTACTGAAAAGTCAAATAAAAAAGAATAAAACTGGATTGTTAGATCATTGCAGTTTCCACACAGCCATTTGCAACTTAAAAATCACTTCGATAAAACAAGCACACATTCTCCTAGGAGAGATGTTAGACGTGTTTGTAGGAAATCGGTCAAATATTAATTCACGACGGAATAAGTTCAGGAATATGAAGGCTACAGGACAGACTTTGTAGGCATTTGCTTACAAGGAACCAAAACGTTAAAGTTTATCAGAAAAAAATTAAACTATTCTGGACCTTGAAATCACAGAGATGCTATGGAAAAAGGGCAGTGGATTTTGTAGAACCAAGCTTCATACAAGGAAATGTATAGTTCAGCAACCACTTCATACGTATAAATAATAACAATGAATAAATAAATCAAGACCCACATTCAGTCTGAAAACGATAAATGGTTCAGTAAGGGACGAACATTTTAAACTGGAGAGATTTAACATTGTGAAATATGTAATGAGACTGTCTGTGATATCTGCTACACATTTAAGTCCATACATCTCATAAGAAGTACTTGAGTTTCAAGTGAAAAACAAACACAGTGTTTGTTCACATATTAATATATATATGTATGTATATTTATATATATTATATATAGTGCTTCATCATATTTGTTACGTCTGTATGTAAGTGCATTCCCGACTGGCGTTGCTAGCCAAACAGGAGACGCTTACTCCTCCCGGGCACCTGGTTTCACCTCTGAATTTCAGTGGTCCGTGAATGTCCACAGTGGTACGATGTTGTTAGTGCCGTAGTCATGTGACACCAGTTACTTACGTATTTTACATTGCAACATACGAGCTTTCCATTTGGACTGGCCTCAGGTCTATGACTGTTATCAAGATTCATTCTCGAACCTGTATTGTCCATTCTACTGTACATAGGTGCGAGTGTGTTATCACATGTGGACGACATGATTTTATTGAATCAAATTCAAGAAGGCATAATTAGAGTCAAAGACTCAGCTCTGTATATGTTACACAATTAAGACTGACTGATGACCTAGAGTAAGTCTGTATTGAGCCCACTCGGAAACAGAATTTCCAAAATTCAAACTGGGATCCATAAATATACAGTAAAAAAAAAGAACAGATACCAAGAGTATCAGAGCAGGTATTGTCCAGTGGATGCGGTGCTCGGTTCGTAACGGAGAAGTCATGAGTTTGACTTACGCGTCTGTGCACACCAGTATACTATCTTTCGAATAGACAGTGAAAACCGAGGTCTTGTGTGGCAGTAGACGTGGCACGTAAAATATCCGTCAATGTTTCGAGTGGGTATGTTGCAAATGTATAAATTCCTATACAAATACACCAGGCAGATGTGATGTGAAATCAACTTGGAGTGACGTAAAGCAACAAACAATCAATCGAAATGTCCAAAACTACTGACATCTAAAAATACAAGAATTTATTTCTGGTGAGATTGATAGGCACACTGCTCTTTGGAATAGGGCCTTCACTGTTGCAGCGTGTTAAGTTAGACAATTACAAGTCGATGAAGAGTCATAAAAAAATCAAAATTTACTCCTGTTAAACCATGTAAACCATGTGAGTGAACAAAATACAAAGAGAAAATCACATACAAACGAACAAGCATTGTGCTTTTTGGAAAAAAAAGTCATTTCCTTTTTTAGAACTTAATTTTTTATCATTTTTTGTAAGAAGTGCTGACTTCAATCTTTACAATATACAAAGCATTAAAAATTAAGAATTTATAAAAAGATGAAAACAATAATAATGATGATTGAAATAACAATGGTATTTAAAAGAATAAATATTATTAAAATATTGATTGATTGGTTGATTTTGTTTTACGTCACACCACGAATATTTCACGTACATGGTGACGGCATCTGCCTGATGCGGCCATACAAATTTTGAACTTTGCAACGGACCCACCCGAAGCAGTGAGGGATTTTCAGCGTGCCATGCATACCACGACACGGGGCCTCGATTTTTACTGTTCCATCCGAAAGACATGACACCGGCTTGACCAGAGCGGGACTCGAACCCCGGCCTCCCGATCAGGAGTCCGACGCGATACCACTAGGCCACGCCGGCTTTGGTATTAAAATAATAATAATGATTATAATAATAATAATAATATTGATGATGATGATAAACAGTAAAAAGAAATCCAGAAGCCAAAACATACAAATAATCAACAAATGGTTTGTAGTAGCGATAAGAGTTACGGTTCTTTATCCATCTCGTGATTGTGTTGAGTTTGCTTTTAATGGTGAATTCGTTAAGTGCTATATGTTTCCCAATACAACTCAGTAGGCTGGAATAACAACTGATATATGTAATTAATATCTTGGAAAGAAGAGTATCTTAATATATTTAAACAATTGTTACATCCGGAAGGGTTGATATTTTTAAGTACGATTTTCTACTAAAAGCTAAAATGGGAAAATTTAAGCTTTTATGACATTAAACGGAGTCGTGGTTTGAATATTACTGACACACACACTCTCTGGCCGTGAAAAATGGAAGGAAGGGTGGATGGATGCGAGAAGGCGAGAAGAAAAATAACACTGTGATCGATAAAGAATGAGAACGAGTGGCGCCTGTTTTAATATTTCTATTAACACATAATTGATAACTCAAATATGGCATTCTTCCTCCAAACATATTCATGCATAATATCCGTCACATATTCAGTATTCTTCAAATATATCGTAATATAAATAAAAATATGTATATGATTTTATTTTGCTTTGTATATATTACATAGATGATAAATGAGTTAATGAAATAAATGAGCTGAATAGAATTACTCCATAAAAAGAAAAATAACTCGTGTTGACAGAATGTTTAAAAAATTTTTACATACGAATGCACTTGTATTGATTTAAATATATAAGTATATTTCTTTCAAATTTACAACACAGCTTTATTTTATGAGTTGAAGAAAAGGGATTGACTTTACAGGGCACTTGAGTGATTTTTCTGGTAGAAAAATGAATAATCGATTAGATAGAGTATTATGCCCCTTGAAATTATCGTATTTTCAAAATTAATTTTTACATAATTATTATAGTATATATCATGTTATTTTCATGATATTAATCTTATTGTATATCACAAGATTCCACATCAATTATGGTATACAATACAATACGTATGTCTTCTGTCTTTAAATTAGTTCAGCTGCTTAGCTCAATTAATACAAAAGAATTGTGTAAATTATTGGAAAATATATTAAACATGCTTTTAATGCAAGACAAACTGTGAAACTCTGTTTTGATATTTATATAGCTTGCACTAGTGTGACCCATTCATATACTTGAGCTTGTTGTATATTATTTATGGGTATCTAGTTTGTAAGTCTATATGCAGTATTGCTTTTGATAAATAAACTATACAATTCTCAGAATATTATCAAATATCAAATTTTTGTACATGTACTAAAACTGTCAGAAAAAAAATCCCAGAAGAAATGCAAAACTTTTCAAGACAATGGATATACACACACAAAAGAAAGCATTTACTGCCAAAAACTAACAAACTTATCTTCATGTACCATATTTTATGGGCACCGTGTAAAATATGGAATGGAATCGTGGAATGGAATTGTGGAATGGAATGGAATGATGGAATGGAATGAAATAGATTTTGGAATAGAAGTTTGAAATACTTTTTATGTCCGGCCTAAAAGGCATCCGTCTGTCTGCCTGGCTGTCCGTTCGTCCGTTAATCCCTCCCGATTTCATAAATACAATAACTTTTCCACCGTTCGAGATAGAGACTCCATATTCGGCATGCTTATTTAACTAATGAAACCCTTTGAAATGACATTAAGGTCAGTGACCTTGTGACCTTAAACGTGACCTTCATACTAAAATACAACAATTTTTGCCAATGCATGCTATGTCAATCTAGTCCCACCTACTTGCTTTTAAAATTTTCTAAACATTGACGTGTGATAATCAGATACTAATGATACTAATTCTCGACCAATCGGGTACCAAACACGATAAAATCAATCACTGAAAGGTTTTATCCTGGCTGTGTCTGATTCGAGCTATTACTCGATTAGCAACCATTTTACCACCTGTCAGTGTTAAATTAGTCTTAGATTTATAAATACCAAAATTTTGGCACGATGACCAATGATCAGTTGTACAGACTGACCGATGGTCAGTTGTCACATTTTGATCTTTATAAACAGTTCATTGTGTGAAAAGATAACGCAAAAAGTTTTTATTTCAAAATTTTACTGGACTGACCAGTGGTCACTTATTACACATTTACCATAAAAATGTAACCCCTTTCATCTCAAGAAACCGAATATGTGACCCTTACACCAAAAGTTTAACTTAAAATCTTCATTCCAAAATTCTTTCCGTATTCCATTCCATAAACCCATTCCATTCTACTCTTCCATTCCACGATTCAATTCCATTCCATTCCATATTTTACACGGTGCCTTTTATGTGCATTTTTAACAAAAAATATGCTGGCAAATACACTCTCTTCCTCACAGTATCTGCGTAAATGACTAATCAAGGAACATTTAAATTTAGAGCATTACATTTATGGATTGGCTTATCGTGTACACGTCAGACGTGACTTTATTTATACCAATTTTACCTCGAATTCAGATCGTTGCTTATCAACAGACACGTGTTTACCATAAATTTCCTCATTCTTCTCTGGCCAAGATATAATTCACACGATTATCGTGTTTCAAACCCGATCACGTGATACTAGATCTAAGACGATGTTATCTGAAACACGTGTTCGAAATGTCATTCAATTAATTAGGGAAAATTGTACTTGTTAACATTTATGACTTGATAGAGGTCGATACTGAGACGGTTAAATGAACAAATTTTATATTAGGGAAATTTTAAGTTCTCTTCTAACTGTATACGATATTCTAATGTTTATCTATTTATTTTATTATATTTTATTTTACTTTTCGCTATATAAATATTAGGATATAGGAATTCTATGTATTTGATAATCATAAAAGTACTAACTTTTACGTACGATACTATGATTTCAATTCAAAGCAATTTCCCAAATTGCTTGTCTTTGCTTTTTATGTATTTTATTTATGATTTATTCTATTTGTATATATATATTTATTTTTTCATTTTATTTATTTTAATTTTCTTTTTTGCGTATTTATACGCATAATTGTTATGTAAAGTTTTTCACCTGTTATACGTCACACGGAAATAATTTCGTTTATATCATTAATCCATTTGCCCAATGAATTCCACAGAATAAGCCGATGTGGCCTAGTGGATAAGGTGCTCGGCTCGTGATCGAGAGGTCCTGAGTTCGACTCCCACCCCGGGCGCACCGCTACTCTGTCTTACGGATGAGACAGTAAAACCCGAGATCCCGTGTCACGGCAGTCGTGGCGGGTAAAAGATCCCTCACTGCTTCGGTTGGGTCCGTTGCAAAGGTCTAAATTTGTATGCAATACATCAAGCAGATGCCGTCACCATATACGTGATATAATCGTGGAGTGACGTAAAATAATAATTAATCAATCAATCTGACCCATACAATAAATCCATCCGTGGTGGTGGGGATCTTATACGTGTAAACACCTACGGTGATGTGGAATCTCGGTTTGTGATATCATTTCCATAAGACGGGACACTAACAAGCCACCAATGGGATTCGAACATGAGATCTCTCTGCCATAAGCACGCTGCCGACTGAACTACGCCGACAAGTATCATAGATTCGACTATAAAATTCACTTCTCCATCTTTAAACAAAGTGAGTTGTCTGCCCTTGATAAGCATTCTTTTTCTTTTGTCTGTCTTTAGTGATTTTTTCTAGGTATACTGTACATGCACATTTTAGCGCAAACAAATTAGGCGCAAAATGTGAAAGTATGGATTAGTCATAATGCTCACGAGACATGAATAAGTGCAACATGCATCAGCGCAGACAGGAACTAGCGCGAGCTCTGATCGCCCTTCTATGTATCTTTGAATACACATGTATAAACATCAGGAATAATGCACTGAGGATTGCGCGAATTTCGCCAAAACAAGTACACACATAGTATATCATTCTTCGAATTTGATAAGTAATTCTTTCATATATGTGTGTACCTGGGTGTTTTTGGTTTTGTTTTTGGTTTGTTTGTTTGTTTGTTTGTTTCTTTATGGTTGGGGGGGGGGGGGGGGTTTTTTTGTTTTTTTTTCCCATTTTTTAATATATATATATATATATATATATATATATATATATATATATATATATATATATATATATATATATATATATATATATATATATATATATATTGGTTGTTTGTTTGGCTAGTTGGTTATTTCATTTCTTATGGCAGATTTATATCGTAATATAAGTTATGTCGTTTCATTTTCTTCTTTCGATTTTGCAGTTTTGCATAAGCTTGGTGATTCTTAGGGTTGGGCACCGGCATACGGTTTTTCTACCGTACCGAAAAACGGTTCCGAAAATTACCTGTCCACTTTATACCAGTAACCTTAGCAATACCTTGTGTATAAAGTCAAAGGTTCGTTTGTTTGTTATTAACTAAACACCAAGGTTATATTAATGTTGAAGCATGATATCAATAGAAATATCGTATCATTTACAAGATACTGCGCAATAACCGTATCGTCGTATTATTAACGGATACCTAATTGGTGAATGTTTGCAATCAAAGAAAGATAACTTGTACGTTAAAGAAGAAAAGCAAGTGTCATTCTCACATTACTTTTTTGTATTCAGGTGTGATTATCATTTAGGTAAAATGTTTTCGACAATGAATTTGAGAATTAAGTTTATAGTTAACAGAATGGTGGTTCACGGTTTTATATCATCAAAGGGTGAAATTTGAAAATGACATACTCTTTAAGAAATGACTGTAATAAATTTCTGTCTATCGATGTATAGACAAAATCCGAAGCACAAATTATGTAATCCGCTGTGCTGATTATAGTAAGTTTGTGCCTCGGTGTTTTGTCTATACATCGATAAACAGAAATATTTTACAGTCATTTCTTATAATTTAATTACAGGTATTTCAAAATAAAACTTTTTTCAAGACCAATTACATCTTGTATCCGAAAGTGATAAATCAAATTTCGCGCATCGATCTCATGTTAGCCAATCAGAATCGCGATCTGATGGCGGCCTCACCAATTATAGAGATAGTATATGTACGAGATATAAAGAATACCATGAGTTGAAAGAAAAAAAACCAGTAACGATTATATATTTTTGTATATATTATTCAATTTAAAACCGACTTCTTATTCAATTAGAGATCACTCGATATATAGATCTATATCTAGATCGAACCGAAGTTGTTTTTACGTGCGGCCCGAATTAAGTATTACTCGAAGAGACATTGTCTATACAGAAATAGACAAAATTTTGCGGTAAATGTTCTAATAATTAAATTATTACTTTATATTCAATGTGGTGATTTGCTCTTCAAATATGAACACTTGAGATTTCCACCATTTTCGTAAGTTTCACTGAAGAGACATTAATTGCCTAAATGCAGCATATTGTGCCGATCTATCCTAATATTTATTATTACTGTTAAGAAGATACAGCCGCTGTTGGACTGTTAGTTCCCGAGGATATTCACAAACCCAGTTTCCAGTGCCTCTGTAGTGACCCGAATTATATACGTCCAAAACACTATAACAATACCTTGTGAATTATTCTTAAATTAAAGAGTATCTTCCTCCTGCACAGTACTTTCCTAGATTGATTTTTTGGCGCTCACTTTTATGCAAATGTGGTAATAAGTTTTCTCATCAAACATTGACACTTACGGCCTTGAGCATCACTGAAAAGACATAAGTTGTCGAAATGAGCATATGGTGCAATAAATTCATGCACATTAATATTTTCTGATGTTTATTACACATGAATAAAAACAGCGGCATATTCTGAACAGGTTTAATGGCACTATTTGTAGCTATATACTGAAACACTGATCGGCAAATGAAAAACAAAAATCCTGCATATTCGCAAGTTTTATGATCATAGGAATAAATTCGTACTTATATATGCACATGCATTTATTGAAAAAGTGTGGGAGGGGCACTTACGGAAGTGGGGATGTGCACCTCCTCTGTATAAATATGTATTATTTAAATAGTAATATGCAAGAAAAATTCTGAAATTGAGAAGGTAACATTGTACATTTTTTTCTATATTATTTCAACTTTTTAAGATTTATACATGTTTTGTTATATCCTTCCTTTCCATTTATTTACACCCCTGTTCATTTTCACCTCTTTTAACGTACTATGCTATAGCATTATCCTTTGTATATTGACCTGGTGCCTATTAAGCCATCAAAGTGTAAATTTTCAGCATATAATTCTTCAATATTACTGTGGAATCCTAGCTGGTGTGGCCCAATGTATGAGGTGCCCGGCTCCTAACCAAGAGGTCCCGGGTTCAACTCCATTCTTTGACACAGATATGTTCTGTGTTTCGAATGAGATAGTGAAAACTGAGGTCCCGTGCCACGATAAGCTAAGGTTGTCACTGATTCGGGGGTGGGTGGGGGGGGGGGGGTTTCTGTTGTAAAGGTGTAATTTACCGCAATGCATCAGACAGATATTGTATGTGAAACAATCGAGAAGAGAAGTTACAGCAATAATCCATTTATACTGTTGAATCATACATGGCGGATGTGTCTAGTCGACAGCAGATGTTTACTTCACCTGGGTACCTGATGTATTGATGTAATTATGGTTTGATGATGCATGACTGCATCCACTTCATTGTTGTAGTCTTACTACATGCTGAGGAGGACAGCCGAGCAGGGTATTGTACTTTGAGTTTTTGTTCGTGTGTTTTTGTTTTATATTTATTTATTTTTTTATTTGTTTTTGTTTTTTGGTTTTTGGTTTTTGGTTTGGTTATTTTTATGTGTTTTTTTTTTTATTATTTTTTTTTTTTCTTTTTTAAGGTTTTTTCTTGGGGTGGGGGGGGGGGGGGGGGGGTGTGGGTATATTTATATATTTTTTCATTTTCAAATTTTGATTTTTATTTTATATATCATTCATTTACTTTATTCCATTATTACTATTATTGAATTCAATGATGACAGTTTAAACGTGTCAGTCGTCGAAGGACAGCTCGAAAATATGTGATGATGTTTCAGAACATATGCCGTGTAACGGATAACGTATTGTCACTCATAATTCACATCATGTGTGTCATAACATAATAAAGTAAACCGTACACGGTCCGTAACGTTGTACATGTCATTTGTGTCGGATACGATTTCACAGTTTAAGTGTAATAAAAGATGGGGCCTACATTACTTAGTCACTCCTAAAACAGTACATCATATGTAAAGGAAATTTCAATCCAATGCAGAGAGCTAAGTCGCAGCCTAAATACTTATGAAGATAAGGACTAGACACATATAATAAAGATTGAAAGGCTTTTTGGGATTTTTTTTTCGGTTTTTTAAAAAAAATTTGTCAGTTTTCATGTGAATAAGTAACTATTTGTTATATCATTGTGACATTTCGGGGAACAAATAGACCCTCCTGGAAATCATGGAAGAGACGGAATGCTGGCAAGGAGTGGTAGGGACTGGCAAGGAGTGGTGAAGACTGGCAAGGGCTGGCAATGAGGGGCAAGGAGTGGTAGGAACTGGCAAGGAGTGGTAAGGGCTGGCAATGAGTGGTAAGGACTGGCAAAGGCTGACAACGACTGGCAAAGACTGACACGGGCTGGCAAGGGCGCCTCCTGCTTGGCTAGCTACACTGGTCATGTACGCCAAAAACATCAGATCCGCCTCTTTAGATCTCAGTTAACTTACCCATGGACGCGATACATTTCGCGTCATATAAAAATAAGGCACAAGTCATTTTTATACAAAATTAACGTGAATGATATAAATAACATCGTAGAACTTTTGAATGCTTGAGAGAGAAAGAGAGAGAGAGAGATTTGAAGTTATTTTTTCAGGTCAGCACAAAGGTACTGAAAACTGGACTGAGGACACCCTCGGGAACTAACAGTCCATCAGCCGCGGTATTGACCCAATGATAATAATAATTATCTGAACCTGGTGTGGCTCAGTGGATAAGGTGCTCGGTTTTTGACCAAGAGGTCCCATGTTCGATTCGGATCAGTACAAAGGTACTGAAAATTAGGCTGAGTACACCCTCGGGAACTAACAGTCCACTAACAGCGGTATTTTAAAGTCCCATACCTGAATGATTCCTAAGATGATAATATTACAGACGTGCATTATGTTTATTGTGACAATTGTTTCAAACACGAATCGTATTAAAGAACATATTAAATGTTAACATTCGTTGCAAATAAATAAATAAATAAATAAATAAATAAATAAATAAATAAATAAATAAATAAACAAATAAATAAAAGGATGAGCGCATCAGAGTAAATATTGATGCAATGTAGATGTTAGACACAGTTTAGGTCAATTCTCTGTTTTATGGACCGTGTGTCAGCTTCTTGCACATTTATGAATTATGAATGTTTTTGATCGATACGTCAACAAATTTGATCGTTCTGTACTCTGATTGATTGACATTTTTATTATTTTATGCGTTTGTTTACATGTGGTCGCCTGTTTGTACCATTTCGTAATTTCTTCGGAGGATCTGAAATCTCATGTTTTTGTTGAGTAATTTCATAAGTGTTTTCATTTTGTTTAGTTATTCCATTAGTTTCTCGATTTATTCAGTTGTTTCATCACTGTTTTCGGTTTATTTGGTGGTTTCATTAGTGTTCTCGTCCTGTTTAGTGGTTTCATTAGTGTTCTCGTCCTATTTAGTGGTTTCATTAGTATTCTCGTCCTATTTAGTGGTTTCATTAGTGTTCTCGTCCTGTTTAGTGGTTTCATTAGTGTTCTCGTCCTGTTTAGTGGTTTCATTAGTGTTCTCGTCCTGTTTAGTGGTTTCATTAGTATTCTCGTCCTATTTAGTGGTTTCATTAGTATTCTCGTCCTATTTAGTGGTTTCATTAGTGTTCTCGTCCTATTTAGTGGTTTCATTAGTGTTCTCGTCCTGTTTAGTGGTTTCATTAGTGTTCTCGTCCTGTTTAGTGGTTTCATTAGTGTTCTCGTCCTGTTTAGTGGTTTCATTAGTGTTCTCGTCCTATTTAGTGGTTTCATTAGTATTCTCGTCCTATTTAGTGGTTTCATTAGTGTTCTCGTCCTCTTTAGTGGTTTCATTAGTGTTCTCGTCCTATTTAGTTGTTTTATCAGTGTTCTGGGAGTGTTTGGGGTGTGGTGGTCTGTGGGTATTTTTATTTAATTATTTTATTATTATTAATTTTATTTATTTATATATTTATTTTTGGTTGTTTTTTTTTTGGGGGGGGGGGGTTGGGGGGTTTTTTGTTTGTTTGCTTTTTGGGGTTGGTTTTTTTTTTTTTTGGTTTTGGGGGTGTTTTTATAGTTGTTTCAGAAGTGTTTTCGTTTAATAACTGACAGCAATCAGAGCTTCTCAAACTAACTGGAATTCAGTTTTGTACAACACTTGATTCTGCTGAAAAATATGAGACACATCTACTAAAACATAATATTTTTTATAAATTTGTCTCCATGTTTATTTATTAATAAATTAATTATTCATTTACCTATTTTTGCTTTGTATACAGTATTTAATACTCTCCAAGTTGTCGCATTGGATTCGATAGCAGAAGAGCGCAACAAGAGTCAGTATGATGTCTACTTCCCTGTTTTGATATGACTTACAAAATGAAACGAAATCAATCAACCAAATATACCAATGTATAAAAAGTACATACAGTATTTGTTATACATATTAGTATATTTAGAGAACATCACTTCATTACATACAGCCAGGGTAATTGACAGTATCGAGAAGATCTTTGAACACCCCTCCCACATTTTACCCGTCACTCCATCATGCTGACCCTAAGTTGTAAGCATGTTTATCTTTTGGCCAATAGGTCCGTGGTTCGAGTCTTACTGATGGCTCGCCGGCGTTCTGTCTTTCGGATGAAATCCAGGTCAAGTGTCATGTCGACGTCGACACGTAAAAATCTCCAATTGTTTCAGATGCGTCCTCTGTGTAGACACAGGTCTACATTTCATACTGACGCTGACTTTACATACGTAAAATAATATTGTGACACCGAATAAGAAAAAGGGGGAAGGTGACGAAATGCAAATATCACAAAACTAGCTACCATTACCACATACAGCCCTATTACCGGCAAATACCGCTAATTTAGTTTTTTGTGTAGGTCGTGAATTTCCCAGCATACTGAGTCTTTTTTACCGGTCTTCCTGTACGTGTATATTTAACTGTGACACTCAACAGAGACTTCAACGGAAAAGATAGCGCCTGTCACAACGCCATCATAAAATAATCAAATGCACCTGTACCAGCCCTCAGGTGTGTATGTATCAGCGGCCAAAAACTCATTCTTAATAAAGTGCTCTCCAAATTAATTGACAAAGCTTATGAATGTTTTGTTTATGTTTTCGTGCGTGTAAACGTGCTGTGATTTTGTACAGATAAGTAAAGAAAATTACAATTCCTACGCAGGCAAAGCAATAAATTAATTAACATCCGGTGAACCTAGGAAATGTATTTTTGCATAGAATAATTATTAGTGCTGATATTCCTACAAAACTTTTTCTTATTTATTCATATGTTACAATCTTAGCAGAATAAATACATTGTATTGGTAGAATACATACCTAGTCTATCTTGATGGTCACAAAATTCCAGAAAAATAAAATTCAGGATGAAACCGTTGACAGTTCTTTTTTAATGTGTTTTTGATACTTCCGTTTTGGGACACAAGTATGTGTCTACTCTTTCAGTAAATAGCATATATAGCCATACGATATACAATATTACGTGTGTATGCTTGTTTCTCATTTACGTCACACCACGCTTATTGCATTTATATGGTGACAGTATCTACCAATTGCAATGCACATAAATTTAGACCTTTGCATCGAACCCATCCGAGGCTGTGAGGGATTGTTTACGTGCCATGTCTACCAAGACATGGTACCTCGGTTTTGACTGTTCTGTCCGTTAGATAGAATTCCGCTGACACACCGACAGGACTCAAACCGAGCACTTCTCAGTCACTAGATGAACACCTTAACGATTGGGTTATGCCGGTTTAATTTACTCTAAGCTAGAAAATTTTAGAACTTTTAACTGTTTCATAGAATATATATGTTGTGTATCACGTGTACAGTAGAATATATATGTTGTGTATCACGTGTACAATAGAGCATACATGTTGCGTATCACGTGAAAAGTAGAGCATGTAGGGTTGTGTATCACGTGTACAGTAGATCATATATATTGCGTATCACGTGTACATTAGAGCAGGTAGGGTTGTGTATCACGTGTACAGTAGAGCATATATGTTGTGTATCACGTGTACAGTAGAGCATATTTGTTGTGTATCACATGAACAGTAGATCATATATCTTGCGTATCACATGTACAATAGAACATTATCTTTTTGTATCACGTGTACAATAGAACATTACATGTAGTGTATCACGTGTACAGTAGAGCATATATGTTGTGTATCACGTGTACAATAGAACATTATACTTTTTGTATCACGTGTACAATAGAACATTATATGTTGTGTATCACGTGTACAGTAGATCATATATGTAGTGTATCACGTGTACAGTAGAGCATATATGTTGTGTATCACGTGTACAATAGAACATTATACTTTTTGTATCACGTATACAGTAGAACATTATATGTTGTGTATCACGTGTACAGTAGATCATATATGTTGTGTATCACGTGTACAGTACAGCATATATGTTACTGATTGGTTGGAAGGAACTCTTGAGTTTTATCGTGCTACGAACGACCATTCAGGAAGTTTAAATGGCATCTGGGTTGGGTTCACGGAGGATGAAAAACAATCGAAGGTAAGATGAGGCGATAGGAGGGAGAATTTGATATGTCGACTGTTGTGAATTATTTACTTTTGTTTATTGTATATCCCTAGAAACTTTTTAAATCGGAAAACGACGAGCGTTCGCTTTACACCGTAGCGATGGGTCTGATCTGATAAACTTCTCGGTGTTCGACTAAACTTTTTTTAGCAAAATTTCGAGTTTCGTGGCTCACCATGCCCTTGGTTTTGCATGGATTTCGACAATTTATATATGGATGTGTAGATAAATATGTCTGCTTTCATTAGATACCACGTTTGAGACGATTTGTAAAGAATTTAAAAAGTTCTAAGACACAGACGGGAGGAGGTGCATTCTTGGTATATCGAAAGTTCTATCCCTTCTGATTATATTGGTAAAATTGAGGGGTGGGGCCAACGAGCTGGAAGCTCTGTGCTTCCACCCTTGAAAGTGTGGCAACATCATAGAATCTCTGTGTACACCACTATTATCTGTGAGTATCCACAAACTATGATTACATTTTCATACATCATTCAAATGTAAACACTTTTGGGCTAATATCGTTTATAAAAAAGTTAATAATAGGTCAATGTTAACTTTTGAATTTCCCGCTTTATTTTGTTATGCATCCCATAATGCATTGTAATATCGTGCATTGGCTCTCCGTGAATATAACAAGTATATCCCTTTATTTATATATCCTGAGTAATTCCAGTAATTTCCACTTCAAATCAAGTTTTTTCCTCACTATTCTCATGTTTGACATCGTATATGGTATGAAAATGCCTCTACCATCTGTGCAACAGTCAAAATTTATTTCATTTGCACGTTATATATTCATTTCTACTTCATATATATGAATATATGCATAAAACTATTGTATTATTTAAACTGTATCTTAGAGTCAACTATCGTAACTACCCTGATGTCGGTGGAAATAGTGGTTAAATTTCAAAGGTGTCTTTATGTCAATTATATATTCATCAGATATCTGCTGCGATCAGGTTTACGGACAAGAATTCCGAGGTTTCAATTTTCAACACATTGTAATTTCAATGGCCTCTTTAACTGTATAATATATTCATGGTATGAATGTTTGTTACAGCTTTATATCAGAATTTAACATCTTTACACAACGTATAACAGGTAATTTAATTAATGTGGCCATTAATTATGGTATTTGATAATTTTATCAGAGTAACGGTTCTTGAACGAATTCGTCCGTACTTTTATCTTCTCATTTGACATGCGCCGGCAACTGACAGAAACAAGAATTTTATACATAAATAATACACGTGTAATATAAAGGTTTTCAGTGATTCTTTGTCCTTTACTTAAAGTAAAAGTGAACAATGATTTAATTAATTAGATTTCAATCAGTAATAAAGACATTCCTTGTTGACAAATTTGACAATCACCATCACGATATTGAATATTAAGATCTTCTTATATAAATGACTTCCAGTATTGCAAAGTGAAAGTTGAACGGACTCGGAATATTGTGGTAAAAAAGGCGAAAGTATAAGGAAGATGAGAATGACCAACCAAACCCTGCCCGTATGATATTGTCAGGAAGAATCTTAGGAAATTGTCACCAAGACCTTAAGAATATGTCTGAAAAAGTTTTGAGAAAATTAGAGAAGTTATCATTAATGAGAGAAAAGATGTAAAAAGTATATATCCCTTAGTATATCCCATGCGAATCATGCAAGGGAATTCAGATTTCGGAGAGGACATCTTTATCAAATGGACCCGATATCGAATCCTTTCAGTCGAACTGAACCCATCAATGGGATTGAACCCGTCAGTGGAAGTGATCCTGCCAGCAGGACTGGACCGTCAGTGGAACTGGACCTGTCAGTGGCACTGAACCAGTCAGCGGCAATGAATATGCCAGTGGCACTGAATCTGTCAAGTGGCACTGAATCTGTCAGTGAAACTGGACCTGTAAATGGGACTTAATCTGTCAGTGGGACTGAATTCATCAGTGGAACTGAATCTGTCAGTGGCATTGAACCTGTCAGTGGCATTGAACCTGTCCATGGGGTTGAACCTGTCAGTAGGACTGGAACCGTCAGTGGGACTACTACCATTTGTTTTCTCTAAAATGCATATGATTTTACATTAAAGGCACTGAACCAATATGGTTCCGACGCGATTCAGTCTACATCCGGGTTCTGGCATGCTTACTACGACTATTAGCCATGCCTTAGTCCACACCGTCAAAACATGTGGCGGTTTTCAGGCGGTGATAGATCCATAAAGTTTTAAGAACTTAAGGTGAGAGAAATACGAGAGTATGATTGTTGACAAAACATATGCTGAATTAGCACCCAGAACCTTTGAAATCTACCACTGTTGGTCAGCATCTCAGGCAGAGATATAACAAAATATATCTAACCATTCATAGGTTGAATGCACGTATTGTAGGAATGGCTCGATATCGGGGGATTCCCCGAAAGAGACACAGATAACGAAATGTCAAGAATAACAACATATGCCGTGTAACAACTTTGTTTGAATTACGATAAAAATTGCTTAGAATAATCATTATTACAAATGTTCAAAATAGATGGCAATTTAGGAAAGTAAAGCCTTCCCATTATAGTCTTATAACTAAAATGGTCGTTATTATCTAGTTGTGTCAAAAAAGTGTGTAGATCAAATTTCTGGATCTTCTTCATGAATTCACTGCTGCTTTACGAGTTTCATAAATAATAGCATTGTGGTTACCTTAATTTTAATGAGTTAACTTATGTAAATAATTCACAATAAATAATTTTAAGGTCATCCAAGGATACATTACTATTGTATTTATTCTATTTCCAATGATATGTTTACAGTTTAAATAAACTTTTGTATTTCCTTTTCAAACCAACCGCACTCTGTAGACAAAACAGCATATCATAGCATTACGTGTGTTGGACTCTATGTCATAGAACATCGTATTTTGAAGATGCCCAACTGCACAAAACGTCTTCACTTCACTGCATATGAATTATTAGAAGAATTTTTAGCAATATTTGCATATACAAACATTTTTATACAATAGCTATACGTATAGAAATCAATTTTGACAGAGATTTCAATAATGCTTGTACAACTTTTCTGGTTACAAAAGTATTCTTTATCATATTTCACTGACCACATATGCGTATTTTTGTCGCCGGAGAAAGAAATCGACAATTATGGGTCCCTACGTCTGTTGCAAGAGTTCATCGGTCTGTCTGTCTGTCACGTATCTGTTTAACCATGTTCGAAGACAACAAATATTTTCCTTGAAATATTTCGCTTCAATTTTACATTTTAAGATAAGGTTTATCAAAATTTATAAATAAGGAGTCCTTTTCTGAATGTTCCATTAAAAGTTGATAATTGTAATACATCTGGTAGAATAACAGTCTGGCAGAAATCGGGTAGGGGATGGGGGCCTCTCTCACGTTTTAGGCCGATCATGGACCACTTTTGGTATGTTACGAAACGAAACTAAATTCAAGGTTTGCAATTTTTTTTATATACTTCCTACGGCATTGGTAATAGTAAAATAAATCAGAATCCTCATGACAATATTACGATTTGTTAAATGTCAACTGTTCTATTCAATCCATTATTACTGAGAGATTGAAAGGAAATACGGGTAATGATGATGTAGTCAGCGATTTTGTTGTTTGAAGTCCATGTGAATGAAGCAAATTTAAACCATTTGCTTTTTACCATTATATTTGTTAAACCGTTTACACCAGCGTGTGAATTCAGTGGATTTTTCTATCCCATTATGCATTTCACGTATAGGAAATCACTGTGACCTAAGAAGTAACT